>JAEBUP010000070.1:0-252099 GCA_023014405.1 Amanita molliuscula
AGCGCGGGTGGCAGGAGAGGGCCCTGGCGGAGAGTGGGCAGCAGAGAGTGGGCAGCAGAGAGTGGTGCAACGAGCAGGAGTAGACATGCGGCATAGCAAGAGTTTCCCGCTAGCGGGAAACTTCTGTGGCTGTGTCGAAGATGGCTGTGTCACTGCGGGAAAGACCGTGCAAGAGCTTCCTGCAAGTGGGAAACTTCTGTGGCTGTGACCACCAGTGGGAGGGGGCTGTGTGAACTGTGGGGGGTGTCAGCAAAATGGAAATATGGACTTGGAGGGCATACAGAAGAGACGAGGCATATGCGAGTGAGCGTCGCTGACGTGTCGCGGTCACAGTGTGTGTCACACAGCCTCTTCTTGGTGGACACAGCCACAGAAGTTTCCCGCTAGCGGGAAACTCTTGAGGTGTCACTAGCTAGTGACCAGTGACGCACAGCCACGCGGTTTCACGCTGGCGTGGCTGTGTGGTGACCAAGTGACGTGACCAAGTCATGTAACTAGTGATGTCAATGGCTATAGCCGGTTTTTTTAAACAATCACTATATCTAATTGTAGAAATTACCAAAAAATATGAGATAATTTGAGCAGATAGTTCAACCAAAAAAGACAATGGGTCCTCTGCCAACACTAAGTGACCTATGAAGCCAAAGTGGAGAAATTTGACTTTAGCTGATTGCTTAGCAGCTATGGCTCTCAACACCAGCTTTGTGGAATGCTTAGTGTTGGTAGAGGACCCATTGTCCTTTTAGTTGAACTATCTGCTCAAATTATCTCAGATTTTTAAGTAATTTCTATGATTAGATATAGCAATTGTTTACAAAAACCAGCTATAGCCATTGACATCACTACATGTAACATACCAGGTTTCCATCCTTCATTAACAAAAAAAAGGAAGTCTACAAGCAGCAGCACAAGTTGCTTGTTGTATGCTTGTGAAGCATCAGTGAAAGTGTATTGAACAGCAGAGACAACAGTTGCTCTTGCAAATGCATCTTGATCACAAATGCAAGCCTACTCAGCCATAGCACCCATGCCAGATGATGGAGGCCTCCAGTCGCACTTGCAAGCAATGGGTAACCACCTATCACAAATAGGTCCATAAGCAGTAGCTGCACAGACATTTGTCAGAACTGACCTCTTTAAGAGCATGCAAAGACAGAAGATGCTTCTTGGGATTGCTTTCAACAAACCTGACAATGACAGGCAGGAACTGGTGCAAGTTTCTGATGACAATGTTCCCAGCAGCAAAGGTGGCAGCTGACCATACTCCCTCTGAATCAGCACTGAAATGCTCAATAATGTGGTTGAACACTTCTGGTTGAGGGGACATATTGGTAGAAACCAATGTAGTGAGGCTCTCTTCATACACAAATTAACACACATAAATTGACCAAGCTCTCCCACAATCAACAAGCTCAGTAGAACCAATGAAGGCTTCACCTTTGATGTGCTCTGACATGAAATAATCTGTGAACCATTTCATTGAGAGACAATTCTTACACACCTTCAAATTCTTGGCATATTCAGCAATCATACCTGCCACAATGTCTGGTTGACTCTTAACCACCTGAGCAATGCATTTAGCCACATTTCTGGGACTACCTTTGGCCTTGGGTTCCTTCTCTATGGCAATGACAAGGTTTGGCACCACATGAGGAGCAATCTGGTTATCAGCATGGACCAATGAGGTCAAGAATTGCAGCAATAAGTCCAAAGCAACAGAAGAGACAATGGGTGAATGTGAAATAGCATAAATGTCTGGAAGGAGTTCACATTCAACAATGGAAAAAGTGGCATCCAGAGAAAGGTCAAGAAGGAGAGTATCTGCAGTGGATACATAAGGCTTGACATGAGATATCACAGTTGCTGGTAAATCTGAAGGCATGCTGCTGCTATAGCTGTTTGCAACATCAGCATGCAGTGACAAACAGAGTAAGACAAACCTTTTTAGTAAAACCTCCAATCCAGCAAACATGTCTCCCTTGCTAGACTGGCTACCTCTCCTAGTTAATTTGGGAAGCCACTTTAAGCACTCATTTACCCAGGCATTGCCCATTTGCACTCCCTTTGTGACTTTTGTCACAATCTTGACAGGGCCTTCTGTTTGCCCAGTCAAACAACAAATGAATTCCCACTCTTTGCCTTTGCCTTTCATCTCACTCACACTTACCCACAAGTCTCTGATGCACTCTTCTGCAGCTGCTCTAACCTCTTGATCATATCATAGTGACTTAATCTCATGTATGCTTGCTCATAAAGCTTCTCTGCCCAGTCTGCAGGCTCCAAGGGCTTGAGGGCATTCAAACAAGGAGGAGCAGATGTGGAATGATTCAGACACAATATGAGGATGTTGCTCTTGAACAGATTTGAGAAGAACATTTGTCATAGTTGGCAGCAAATCAGAAAAGTGGCTCGAGGATGGTGTTACGAGCAGAAAATTCATTTCACAGTAATGACATCAATACAACTTATGAAGACACAGACTCATAGAGGCAGAGGATTTTTTTTTTTTTTTTCATTTCTTTTTCACATTTTACTGTATGGCAGTCACCAGGGAATAAACAAATCATCTTTCAATGGATCTTTCAGCTTGTGAGTGCACACATGTAGCTGGGGATATAAAATATGATAGCAGACAATGCCCACAATATAAGGATACATACAATTCCAAGATATTAGAAAGGTAGTGCTACTGATAAAATAGTAAGACACATAGGACATCTGTCTCTCAACAAATTTCCAAAGGGAATATAAAATTTGCCAAGTGCTATGCAATCATGAGTACAAAATCAAATGAGGAACCTATAAACAAGGATAGCTATAAGCATATATGATTGATTAAAAAGGAATGAAGTCTTACAATTGAACATGCTACAGTGCTATGCTAAAATAAAACATGTGAAGATGTGGATGCATATGTTTCTCTTGGTTGGATACACATCTGGCAGTTTCTCACAGAGGATAAATAGGAAGGGCAAGAGGACTGTGTGTGTGTGTGTGTGTGTATGTGGCTGTGCCACAATCCTTCTGGTCTGCTAGGGATAATACATTTACCTGAGTTACTCTGTGCTGGTTCCCTCCACTTTGTTGTTCTATATCCTTCCTGTCAGCTGGAAATGTGTACAGACACACACAAACTGCCCTCTTGATGAGAAAATGCAAGTCTTTTGTGGTGGAAATGCACATGTCACATGTATGTCACATATTACCAAATAAAGAAGGTCTCCAGAATAAGGCTGAACATTGTAGTGTCCATATCTCATGAACTAGACCACCAATTTCTTAGTTATTGCAGGGCTGACATAGTATATATATAAGCTTCCAAATGGTAAAAAAACATTTCAAAAAAAATGGTTCTTGGTTATACATATATAGCTATAATTTCTGTATAAATACCCATAAGCTTGACCGCAAGGGTAAAAGACGCGCTACGTAAGTAGATTCGCCGGCGTCTTTGATCAGTTTGTTAACGAATGTCTTTTGTGAAATTCGTCGAAATTGCACAAATTTGAACATGAACTCACACTGTGAGTAACGGAGCACAGGACAGGGTGACAACAGTCTTCGGATGAGTCACATATAGCATTCCCTAAACCCTAAACCCGTGAGTTATCCTCCATTAGCCGAAATACCCGGCCATGTTTGAAAATGTATGCTAATAACACTTCTGTGGAAATTATAGTAAACCCTAACGCCTTACATGTTGGGTCCCGTGACCGGTTGGCTAAGCCTCCTCGGCCACGCGACGCGCCTAGGCCAAGGCCTAGGCCCTGCTTTGTAAGCATTTATGGTTGTTATGTCAGTTTCAAAGTTGGAACATAACCAATTTGGAAATCATGGCGCGCCTATTGGCCGCTTATGTAATCAACTTTGGCCTCGAGTCACAGTCACACTAGTCACATCTCGTGGGAGTGATCCCTGATGTGAAAAAGAGGCGTGGGACTTACTTTCCTTATAATGTCGAAATACTAATAAGGAAAGCCCGCCGCCGACGCTGGGCGGGCTGACATAATGTTACTGAACAAGATGCCTAGAACCGCTGACTCAGCGGTCCATTGACATCATAGGTCTAGACGGATCTAGGCCACGAACTTGGCCTATCCATGAATAGGTCAGTACCTGGCATTGTTCCCGATTCGGTAACTTCCACAGCAATTTCGCCAAATCAAGTAGAGCCGAGTTATCGGTTAGATTTCAAACTCAGCTCTGCAAGGTATATAAGTCGCATGAGAATACTGATGAGCTCTAGCGAAACTTGTCCCAGCACCACAACGTGGTGCAACAAGTTTATTCTCTAGCCTCACCGCTGTCGCCAAGCCTCGCCGCCAACTTCGTCGGCGGCTCCGCCCACCCTAAAACCCCTGTGGCGCTGGAAACGGTAGGAGTTAGCACAGTCTGTTATTTTGTATTTTGTATCTATACCGCTTGAGTCACAATGAGCATAATCTATTGCAAGGGAGAGGGCGAGGGCAAAGGTGGGCCAAGGACGAGGGCAGATGGCGAGAGCATACTGGAAGTGGACTATGATGTAATAGCCAAGAATAAAAATACAATTAATGGCATAGCCATCAGCGAGCCAATCATGAAGCAAATAGTCAGACTCCCCTGTGGCGCTGGAAACAGTAGGAGTTAACACAGTCTGCCATTGTGTATCTTGTATCTATACCACTTGAGTCACAATGAGCGTAATCTATTGCAAGGGAGAGGGCGAGGGCAAAGGTGGGCCAAGGATGAGGGCGGATGGCGAGAGCATCAGATACATCCGAGCATACTGGAAGCAGACTATTATGTAATAGCCAAGAATAAACATACAGCTAATGGCATAGCAGTCAGCGAGCCAACCGTGAAGCAAATTGGCCATGAGTACAAACAAAAAAAACTCGCGTAGGCATTGACCGTGGGATAATGTTGAAACTCCGCTTGTTTGGACTCAATTACGTGCAGC
Organism: Amanita molliuscula; assembly: GCA_023014405.1. Classification (NCBI taxonomy): domain Eukaryota; kingdom Fungi; phylum Basidiomycota; class Agaricomycetes; order Agaricales; family Amanitaceae; genus Amanita; species Amanita molliuscula. Next base: position 4,943 of record JAEBUP010000070.1, read on the forward strand.
CAAACAAACCACTGCTTGCCTTCGGTCCACCACCTCCCAATGCCTGAGTGCTGCAGGAATGCATGTGCTCGGCCGAACGAGGATCATGTGGTTCCCTGGCCGAGTAGTTTACAAAGTAGGCAGCTTAGACATGCATGAACCCAGGATAGGTCATGCACGATTTTTTTTTTTTAGGCAATGGACTAGGAAGCATAGTGAGTATAGCTCAGGAATGTAACGAAACACCTATAAATACAACAGCACAGGGTGCATATGATTGCACATGTGATGGGGGACCCTCAACAGCTATTAAATGCTTGGGGGGGTACTAGGCTATCCGAGTTGAGGCTCATCACCCTTGCAGCTAGGATAGAAGTAAAAGTTTTCACTCAATATGCTACTTCATGAACATGTATGCATTCACATGGAGTGTTTCGAAAGAATGAGAGTTGAAATAACCGGCGTAGTACCTGCCACCATGTTTGGCTCCATCGAGTATTGATGCGACTGTTGCTGTATGAGTATCCGAATCAGGGGGGTTTGAATCTCCCAAGAAGACTCGTGTTGAGTCTCATGTACCAGATGCAGGGGGAGCCTGTAGCGATCTAATCACATGCGATCAGAGTCTTAAGGGATGTACTCAAATGTCAAGCTGATCATGTTGCGATGGTGTTGTAAAGGGAGAGCCTTGTTTGGCCGAGCGGTGAGCAATTAGAGTGAGGTTGGTTGAGCGATAGGTGGCCAGAGTGGAAACAGTCAAAAACCTGATGAAGACACACCAACATCACGCTACTGTGTCGACTCACTGTTCAATCCGCCCTGGATGTGTCTTGCCTTTTGAGTACAAAACGTCCCCTCCAGCAGGATGGGTCTCATCACTTAGGACCAGAATAGGAGATCAAGAATACAATTGGCAATTGGCCATGAGTACAAGATGTTGCCTTCAGTAAATCCGTCCAGGATGGATTGCATGAATGAGGTCCAGAGTAGGATGTCGGAACAAAATGTGCATTTGGCCATGAGTACAAGATGTCATCTTCAGTAAATCCCCTAAAAAACCCTAAATGGCAACTCTCCCAACATCAACAATCAACCAACTTCTGTCAATCACAGTGATAATTCTTCATCTTCTGCCATGTCATCAGATTCTTCCTCCTCTTGCCTCAATGCTGCTATCTGTGGCTCTGTCCAATCTGGTATTCCCCTGACTTTCGGATTCCAAATAATCCGTGGTGCTTGTTCCCTTGGCAGCAGATTGCTATGCTGCAGGGGCCACAGCCGATCACCAGCAGCAGGTTGGTTGTTCCAAACACGATCTTTGGCTGCTGCTGGTGCCCATGCAAGTTTGTCAAACTCTGTTTTCACAGCACCTCGCACTCTGATGACCTGTCTAGCATTTATGATGCTAATCAGCTCTACCCATGCAAGATAATATCGCATTTGTCCATAATGCTGAACTTTGGCTGGCATCTCATTATTTGGTGCTGGAAAAAGTCGGTCAAAGGTAATGAACCACTCCTCTGCGTGGCCATATTTGACATTGACTTTTCGAAATGTCGCTGCTAGATTCCTGTCCTTGAACGACGCGATCGTTGCATCCAAACGTTTCATTTCATCCATGATGCAAAAGCTTGGTTCATTTGACCTTCCATGTCCCATCGGATTCCCTATCTTTTGTAACAAATCACTCGGGAATTGCTGCCATATGGCATGCACTTTTTCTGCCACTGTGCTACAATCTTCTTCCAGTGGTTGATGGTATTGCTCCACATCACACTGATAAAATAATTATGTAATTAGGCACAGTATCCATGCAGATATAGATAATTTAATTTGATCATTCATTGAATCACTTTTTTGAGTGTGTATAAGAAATATAGAAACTGGTCATTATCATACTTTGCATGGCCTCCCTTGGCTTTTATCACTGCTTCCACTCTTCTAGGCATGCTTTCAATCAAGTTCTGACACACCTCTGGCTCTGTATTATTCCACACCTCTGCCACTCCCTCCCATATCTGCCAAACTCCCATTCTGGTGTTTCATGCCATTTTAATGTGATCCCAGAGGTGTTCAATGAGATTCAGGTCTGGAGACTGGAGGCCAGTCCAGAAGAGTGATATTGTTCTCTTTCATCCAGTCTCTGGCTTTTTTGGAGGTGTGCTTTGGGTCATTGTCTTGCTGAAAAATGCATTCTTCTTCAGTAAACCCAGATTCTTCCAAGCTGGGCAGTAAGTGATTATCCAAAATGTCCACATACTGGTTAGCATCCATCCTGCCCTCAACCTCTGCAAGTTACCCCACACCATTCCAGCCCATACAGCCCCATACCATGATATTTCCACCCCCAAATTTCACTGTTTCTTGTACCTCCCTTTCAATCAGCCCCTCCACCACCTGTTTCCATACCCACTGCTTCCCATCAGACCCAATCCTATTGATTTTGGTCTCATCTGATCAAATTACCCTCTTCCAGTCCTCCACAGTCCACTCCCTGTGTTTCAAAGCAAGGGCCAACCACTTCTTTCTGTGCACTGTGCTAAGCAGTGGCTTTTCTTCTTTGTTACAGCTTTGAATGAATGTTTCTTCAGGATGTTTCTGACTTTCTGGGTGGAGACTGGGTTGGGGATGATGGTATTGATGTGCCTGGTAACCTGGACAGCATTGGCAGCCTTGCAAGTGGTGATCTGTGTGAGGATGGAGTGTGTGGCAGTGGCAGAAGGCTTGGAAGGGTGACCAAGCTGAGGGGTTTGTTGATTAGGAAGGAGATTCTGGAGTACTCTGGGGACAGTGGCCTGGCTACTACCAGTTTTAGAGGCAATATGGCAAGTGGAGTAACCATGGGAGGCAAGGAAAAGGATGTTGTCCTTGTGGGAAGAAGAAATGGGGTGCATATCAGGAGTGGGGAGCCATGAGCATTTAAATAGCATTGGTGCTAAGGTACCATCATTATGATAACCATCCATCATCAGTTTTATGTCATAGCTGCCCATTAATATCAGTTTCTGATGTTTCTGATGCACACTCAAAAAAGTGATTCAATGAATCATCAAATTATATTACCTATATCTCCATGGATATTGTACCTAATTACATAATTCTTTCACCAGTGTGTAACCCTAATGTAATACTTTCATTCTCTCTCACACTATTTACCATTATTCGTTTTCGTTTTTCAGTTATTCCATAAACAGTCAAAATGCACCAAACATTGAATCACTTTTTTGAGTCACTGTATCTCAAGATAGACCAAATCAATTACTGACAATTGATCAAATAGACTATGCTAAGAAAGTTGTGAAGTGTTTTGGTCAAGAAAATGCTAAACCTGCTAGAACACCATTACCAGCAGGGTATGTTCCTAAACCAAATGAAGGAACAGCAACTTCTGAGCAAAGAAGCTATTACCAATCCATAATTGGATCATTATTATATTTAACTCTTGGAACTCGTCCAGATATTGCATTTGCAGTAATAATGATGTCGCAATTTATGGTTAATCCTTCTGAAGAGCATATCCAGAAGGCATTATACATTATTAAATATGTTGCCACCAACATTAATGGCAAAATAGTGTATAATGGAAAGAACCATGAAGGTTTCATTGCATATTGTGATGCAGACTGGGCAGGTGACCAGATTAATAGAAGATCAGTCACTGGATACATAGTAAAACTAGCTGGAGGACCAGTTAGTTGGGTTTCAAGGAAACAAAAGACAGTTGCTCTGTCATTGACAGAAGCAGAATATATGAGTCTGTCTGATACATCAAGACAGATAGTCTGGATAGAGTCTTTATTCCATGAAATTGGAAAGACTATAAAAATGATTCAATTAGGAGTAGATAATCAAGGAGCAATCTTCCTAGCTTCTAATCCTGCTCAAGAGCATAGATCTAAGATCTGAAATTGGATTAGTGATTTCTCAGCATGGGGGAGTGTTGAATAAATAATGATCTGGAGCTTTGAGTATCAAACTCATAGCTTCATATATTATATCGTTATTTATGAATGCTCACCAAATCACAAATATAATCTGATATTTGTACACTGTTGACACTTTTATAGTGTTTGACAGATATTATAGAGTTTCATCCCAGGAACAGTATGAAATGACAGTGTGTGAGGCACAATGCATGAAACATGCTTCACACGTCAAGTATTGACAGATTGCTGTAAAATGCGCAGCAATATGACACCATGCGCAGCAGGTATGGTGCAATGCGCAGCAGGAAGCTGCGCATTACTAGATATAGGTATATTAGATGTAATTACATGTGATTTCTGTAACTGTATATAAGTAGTGCTCTCTGCACTGCTAAAATACATCTCCTGATCTATTGCATAGTTGAGCCCTAGCTCCTAAGCATTCTAAAACAGTACTCAGTAAGTCCCCTCGCTTACTAAGCCTCGCTCTGCACTGCTGTTGCTCATTTCAACATGACAGCCACATGCCTTCCTTCAAAATGCAGTTGAAGACTTCTGTGAGTTGACATAAAAATTCCTCTTCTCCGAGGATGACTTTTAATAAATGCCAGGTGATCATGTCTGGACCCGGAGCTGACATATTCGATGTTGTCTTTATTGTATCGAGGATTTCCAAGTCCGAAAATTTGGACCACTGTTGAGTTGGCATTTGCAGTAAGCTGTTAATATAATCCCAATTGACGGATCGCACTGATTGCTGCCTGACAAACTGGTAGTGCGCCACTGACCATAAGTCCTCCAAATTTTGAATTGCCCACCCTTCCGAATCCACCACCTTGGGAAAAATGGCCAGTTTCCGATCCCTGGTCCAGCACACCACATCCCACAGATCCCCTTTTTTTACCATCTCATCGAGTTTCTTATCGAAAAACTTTCTTTTTGCAAGTTTTGTCTCCCACCATAAATTCTGTTTGGCCTGAATTGTTGACATGTGAACATATTCTTCTTTTGCCCTACTACACTCTTGATTCCACCATAAGTTTGGCCTGGCATTTTCTTTTGGAATTCTCACATGTCTTTTCCACGCCTCTTGGATTCCCTTATACAGTGTATCAATACACTCCTGCACATTATTGCCATTCGAAAAAGACAATTTCTTGATATCCACTGTGAACACCAGTTCTTCTTCTGAATTGGCTGGGATGTAGGGCATGCGCGGGCATGCTGGGGCTTGGCCATGTGACGAAAAATGAAGACTGATGTCCATATGATCCACCTTCGCCCCCGATATGCCGTACGTATAATTGTACCTTGCATCCTCCAAAACTGCATCATGTACCCATACCAGGTCCAAAACACTCGAGTACCCCTCAGCTCCAGATCTTCTTCTGCTTCTGTGAAAGGTAGGTAGAGAAGAATCGTTAACGCAGTTAAAACATTTGTCCATCATTAGTTCAACTAAGTCCAAAGTGCACGTATTTTCGTGAATAACCGAATTGTCCCAAAAACTTGAATGAAGATTGAAATCCCTTTGTATGATGGCAATGTCATTAACAAATGACAGACCTCTGGTGAGAGCCTCCAGCCCTCCAAAAGAATTGGGGTTATGATAGAAATTTAAGATTTTTTGATTTTTACTGTCCAAAAGTCTGGTTAACAATACTAAAAGAATGTCATTGTGATCAAATGAAGAAGGGTCAATCATTACCATATAAGAATGTAGCAGTCTTCGATGAATATAGCAGGCCACTTGCGATTTGTCATTTAGTGATGATAGGTTCACTCCGCTATTAGAAATAGGGAGGAAGGAGAAGGTGTGAGGTCGCAAAAGGGTTCCCGTCAACTCCAGTGTGCTCGATGACAATGGTACACTGCGCGGAACTGGCAACTCCACGGATAATAATGTTTGTCACACAAGATGTAACAGCGATGAACGTGGAACACGGAGTATGACAAGACTTAGAGGCATGAACGAAACAAAGAGGACGTAGTTTAAAAGATGAGACTCGAGAGCTGGGGTGTACTATATTCTGTTTTTCTATCTGTTGTACATGAGCTTATATATGTTTTTCTGTCCTACTAATAATGAGGTAACTCTGCAAATTTTCACCTTGCAACCATATATCCAAATCCGTCTTGAAAGCCTTCATGCAATGGGGCTAGCTGAGGGACGCGATGGTGGTATAGGAGTGCCATGGTGAGAACCAGTATTGCAACCTGACGCAGGACGCTAATAGAATTGTTGGATTGAAATAGACTTGCCTGATTGCCATGCGCAGCAACTCCGGGGTTCATCTGACATGATGTGGCCCTGTTCTTGATATTCCACAGACCTGACTAGTCTATACCATATCTGATCATTGGCTGATGGCTTTATTTGTCTGCTAGGGTCCTAATCCACTGCATTGGTGCATTGCTATGGATGACGTGGCTCTTGGATCTTGGACTGTAGATCTGCCTAACATGGATATGGCTTGATGGCGCAGTCCCTTCTCTGGTGAACTAAGCTGGGCCAGCTAGCAATTTTATGTGGATCGGCCAACAGTGTGCTTTATCGGGGGCGAGCGACTGACTGGTGTGGGGTTTGGACAGCGTACATGGGAGACAACTTGGCCATTGAGCATGGGCGACACTTGCCTTATAGCAGATAATCGCGGAGTTGGCAGAGTTGCTCATAGCTAGCGCGGAAGACTTGTGGAAGACTTTTGGATGAGTGCAGATGCTAAGTGACAGGGTCAGGCATGTATAATCCTAGTGAGGGTAAGGTTTCTAACATCTAGTGCTGAGACTAGTCTGTTTGATACCTATACACCATCACATTGGAACGATGCTCATCATCTCCCCCCCACTTAAAAATCTGACTGTCCTCAGTCAGTCATGCAAAGGGATTGGATGGTCAATTGCTGAAGGTTCAACTGCAGTGCTTTTCGTGTGGTATGACCTATGAAATGAAATGAAAGAAACTATACTACAAATGAAACTGAGATAAAAAGAAACATGTGTGAGTGCCTGCTGGGCTTATAACATGTGATACATCTTGGTCCAGCTGTAGGCAGAAGTCTTCTTCATATTCGGAAAAGCATGGTCTGCAGAATTGGGCCTTGGCTGTGTGCGCTACTCAGTTATGTCAACTTCCGGTCACAGGGTCATGCAATTGGGGCCTCTGTCGAATTAGCTTAAAGTTCATTCTCCTACTCCCCTTATCTCCACCATCATGTCTTCACCTCCCCAACTCTCTGAATCCAACTCCGATGAAGAGATCGTGTGCATGGAGGTGCAACTGGAACAGGAGGAAGAGGAGCGCCGAATGCAGGAGGAGGTGGAGAAGAAAACCCGCAAAGCGGCTGAGCGGAAGGCTCTTGAAGAGTGGGAGGCAGCAGAGTGAAGGGCCCGAGAAGAAGAAGTGTGGCGAAGGGCTGCAGAGGAGGCGGAGCAGAAGTGTCGAGAGGAGAAAGCAGCCACAGAAAAGAGGGCTCGAGAGGAAGAGGAAGCGTGACGGAAGGCTCACAAGGAGGAAGAGGCATGGAGGCTGGCCGCGGAAGAGGAAGCCGACAGGAGGCTGAGGCCCATCACCAACAAATGTCTTTGCCTTGAGTGTGACTTCGCCTGCCCGAGCCTCAACCTGATTCTTCTCTGGACATCGCGACAGTCTGGGTGCAGGTAGAGGCGGATGAAGTGAGAATGGAGGAAGAAGATGAAGCAACATTGGCAGCACTGGTCACTGCGAATCAAAAGGAGACCATGCAGGCTCAACAGAGGCAGAAGCAGGCATGCACAGCAAGCACAGGGTTGGAGGGTGGTCCATCCAAGCAGGCTGAAATCAACGTTGCCAAATGAGCTGCCATGCAACTGGTGAGTTTCTTTCTTTCCCTTTAAACGTCTTCCTGATTGTCTTGTTAGGTGCAAGCTGGCAGGCATAGCCTGTTACCCAGCCCCTGGGCCCAAGAGCAGAGTCTGTGCGGAGTGCCAGCACCTCCGCCAGAAATGTTTTGTCAGCAGTGTTCCCATGTCTGGGCGGGAGAAGAAGAAGAAGAAATTGAGGGTTGTCGTGGTGAGCGATGCTGAAGACAACATCCGGGCTGCTGAAGAGGCCATTCCACGGGACACCAGCACTAGAGTCCTGGCCTCGGAAAGTGGCTTAACCTCAGGCTCAAGGAGGGAGGCTATCTCCCTACTTCAAGAACAAAACCGGCTCCTCTGCAAGCAGAACCAGCAGCTGCATGATCAGACGTGACTCCTCACTGCCCTTTCGCAAACATTCATTGGTTCCTCCAATGTGCAAACCAAAATACTGTGGGAGTTGGGCTCCCTCCGCAGGTCCTCTGGTTGCGTCGAGGACTTGCTCGAAAGGTCTCTGGGGCACTCGTCCACTCCATACAATAACAAGGGTGGGGCGAGCCATGCTAGTACATCCGAGGTGAGTTGGAGTCCCGTACCACCTAGCAAGGAGCTGGAGTACGTCAAGGAATCAGAGCCGGATCAAGTGGTAGCGGAACGAATGGCATCCACAGATGAGACTGGTGACTCTGCTATGGAGCCACCTTCTTGTTTTGCTCCTGGCTAGTATCTCTCCACGGGCCTTCGTTGTACTGTATCTGTTTCGTTTCCTTGTGTACTTTTTGTTTTTTCTTTATCAATATACATTTTTTCTTGCTCGCTGTGGGGTGAATTTAGTAGTCTTTAATCAGAAAGTATAAAGGTCAAGGCATCTGTATCGAGGTTACAGGTGGAGTAAAGGTAGGTAAAAGTAGGTGAAAGAAGGCGAAACACTTTACTAGTGAACTGGGGTATGTTTTTAAATTTTTAAGCAGTGCGGAATTGGCAGAATTGGTGGACTTCTAGTGGAATTGAATGTTGTAGTTATCTAAGTATAGTACATTTCATCTTCATTATCTTCTATGTCAGAAAGATTGTCGTTTGAGTCTTCATTACCTTCACCATTTGCTGGCATCGTGTTGGTTGGGTCGTTGTTGCCTAAAGAAGCAGAGTTGGACATGTCCCGGACGTGCTCCTTGGAGGTGTTGAGCACATTCTCTGGTATAGTCAGCTTTTTGCAGGCAAAGTAGGGGATTACGTGGAATGCCACGTATGGTCTGTCAAGTACAGTGCCATTGAGCTCGCAAATAATGTAGGCTCCTCCACGGTTATGGGATAGAACTGCATAGGGACCAATGTACTGGGGGTGCATCTTCTTATTGAGTGACTTCTCTATTGCCGTATTGCGGACTAAGACCAAGTCCCCTTGCTGGAAATCAAAGTCTCTGATGACCATCGGGTGCTCTTGCTCGAACCGTTTTGCTGCAGCTATGCAGGCTTGATAGACTTTGTCCTTAAGAGCCTCTGTTTGGGCGTGACACTTCTGCAACTCCATGGCGCAGTGGGCTATTAACTCTGTGGTTGACAAGAACACAGAGGGTGGCAGAAGCAGGTAGGTGGCCTCAGTGATATCCAGCAGGAGTAGCGGCTGTGTCCCGGTAACTGCAAAGTAAGGCAATACTCCCATGTGACACCTAGCTGTGACGCATTCTGACCAGAATACCGAATGTAACGCTGTAGACCATTGGGATTTGTTGCTGTTGGTTGCCTTGTACAGTGCCTGTCGGACGTCATAGTGACTATGTTCAACAATCCCATTAGCATGGGAGTTGTAACCGGAGATGTGGATGTGGCGGATGTGGTATTTGTTGGCGAGGTACTCCATGGCTCTCAGTATTGGCGCTCCATTGTCCGTGACGATCTCGACCAAGCTTCCCCAATGACATATCAAGTTTTCGAAGATCCAGTCCCCAATGGTGTTGGTGGTTTCTCAACGTAAAGCACGGTATTCTGGGTAATGCGTGAGGGAGCAGCGGGCTTGGATCAGATACTTATACTGATTAGATGGCGGGAGGTGCATTGTACCCATGTACACCTTGGCGAATATTGGTGCAGGGATGGCAACGACTGGCGGAATATGGAACTGTTGTAGTTGTCACTCTTGACATGCATGGCAGGACTTGATGTACCACTTGATATCGTCCTGCATCTGCAGCCACCAGAACCGTTCCATGATTGCCACGCGAGTCGCATAATACCCTCAATGGCCTAAACTGTCATGGCAGTCGAATAGCACACCAAGTCATTTCTGCGTTTCGACTACCACCTTATGGGCTCCGTCCTTGTCCCTATACCATAATCGTTCAGCGTGGATGAAAAACCTTGACACAGTACCGCATGAAGCTAGGCCACTCCTCATCTGATACCTCTGCAGGTCTCTCCAACTCTGTTAAGAATCACTTTACAAGTACAAGTCATGCCTCGTCTTTCCCAGAGGTGTTGACATGCCAAGGGAAAACTTCTTCATATGTCCTGTCTATTGTTTCTTCAGTGCATGGTAGCGCAGAGTTACTGGAGTTGGGCGGGGCTGAGTTGGAAGTGAAGGTGGTGGCTGGGTGACAATTGCAGTGTTCCCTGTCAGTTCCATAGTGTGGGAGGGTCTTCTGGATGTCTGGGTTGATCCTTTCTCATCCGCAGGGCAAGTTCAATGTGCAGTCTCTAGAAACCTCGTTAATCTGATGCATGAACCCATACAAATTATTGATCCAGTTGTCAAACTCCTCACCCTCATCCCTGCTTGGCAGCTCATTGAGTGGCTGTTGTGGGCATCTTGATAATCTGTTGGGGGCATGCAATTTTCCGGGAACGTGGACCAGCTCAAAGTGGAAAGTGAGAATCGAGAGGATCCAATGGTTGATAGAGGCTGAGGGTGCGATATCTGGATTCTTGAGCATGTCCTTGATGTAACAAGCATCCACTTTGATGATGAGGTTCTGTACTCCAATGAGATACAACTTTAGTGCCTTCAGGGCATGATAGAGCCCGTAGATCTCGAGCTTGGGCTGCGAAAAGCAGGCTTCTCGTTCGTTCAGCGTGATTGATCCAAAACGATTGTAATAGTGAACCGAGGGCCTGTTGGGGTCACACTGACATAAGAAAAAGCCAACCGCGATATAGGATGTGTTGACAGATAATATCACAGGAGCATCGGATTTGTAGTTGATAGGGCATAGGGCTGGTGACGTGATGAGTGCCTGTTTGAGATCCTCTTGTGCCGCTACTTCTGCAGGGCCGAATGTGAATGGTGTAGCTTTCCTAGTTAATGTTACGAGTGGGTGCACGCATTTGGCAAGATTCTTGATAAATATCCGTCCAACCCCAATGGTTCCAAGGAAGGTGCGGACCTCTGACAATGACTTGCAGGGTCCCCAATTGGTAATAGCGGCTACTAGACCCTTCTCAGGTTTGTGACCTTTGTATGTGCATAAATGGCTGACTACTGTAATGTCTGGTGCGCAAAGGACGAGCTTCTTCCCCGAGAATGTTCCACCAGTGTACTTCATGCATTGAACGACACGGTTCAGCCCCTGGAAGTGTTCCCATACAAAACGTCGAATTCCGGGATTGGCTGGGATAGTCTTGTACGTTCCATCAGGTTGTTGATAGCGGGTTGGGGGGCCTTTCACTGGAATGTCGTTGATGTACGGAATGGTGAGATCTGGGATCTCTGGCTGCAGGATGGAGGTGACATCATCGTGGAAAATAGGGATGGAGTTCATCCAACCCATAGGCAGCGTTGTCAGATGCATGGCTCCAAAGGGCATCTGGAATGTCATCAAGTTGCAGGATCCTTCTGCAAGCGGGCACTTGTCATATCCGACATAGAGGTCCAGCATTGCCCCACAGACCCTACCAGCGAAATTCTCCGCAATGTGTTCTGGGATAGGCGTGACACCGGAGTGGCAGATGGTGATGGTGTTGAGGGGCTCGAGCGAATGTACTAGCTGCAACTTGCCATTTTTCTTTAATATGCAAAACCAGTGGGATCAGTACAAGGAGTTGGACGGCTCGTAAACACCAGTGTCGATCTTGGTGTGGATAATCTCACAGATTTGGTCGTATAGCCCCAACGGAATTGGGATATTGTGTTGAACCCATGGCATATGTGGAACTGTTGGAATGTCAATAGGCGGGAAATACTCTGTTTTAAACTGTCCATGTTCGCTGTCATCCCAGGCGAATGCTTGGTCATGCTTGGTCATGAAATGGTGCATTAGCTTCTGTTCCTCGGGCCACAGGAAGTTCTTGTCATGTTCTTGGTCTCGGTTTTCCATACATTCCTGCATATACCTTCCAACGGGTATGAAGTCCAGTGGGTTTGCGCTGAGTTCCAGTAGACTGGCTAGCGGGTCGCCTTTAATTTCTCGAATGATTCTGAATTCTTGCGGTAACTGGCTAATAACTGGCTTGACTTTCTTGTCAACTGGCTTGTACTTCTTCTTTTGTGGGGATAAAAATACTGGTGAGATGTTATCGTGGTGAGGGTTGTGGGACTTGGGGCAGGATGGTTCCGCAGAGTTGGACTTGCTAGGGCATCATATTGTTTTGTGAAGGTAGGCACAGGTTATCGGGTCGCATTTGGTTGTGTTGCATTCGTTAAGACTTAGCGCAGCTCCGAGGTACAAGCGAGCAAGGTTTGGATTGTCTGTGCTACTGCTATGTACATTGGAGGAGTGCTGTATTGATAGGACTGGGGTATACGCTTCTATTTCTATGGGGTGCTGAGCTTGGTCAATCGATATAATACAGGCTACCTCTCCATGATTTTCAATCAGTTCCTCGAGGCCACTTGAAAACCCTCCTTCTCCTTGCACATTTTGATGAAACGCGGTGGTCCGTGGGGTATTGTCGGGATTGTAACAACGTCGTTGCTGTTGGGATCGTGGATTGTGATCATTTGCTCTTCGTTTTGATAATTTTTGACCACTGATTGCACTAGCATGTCGAAGGGGCGGCTGAGGAGGATGTCATAGGCAGGGGAGCAGATGACGTGGACTTGGAAGTATAATTCAATGTTCCCTACCCTGAATGGTATGTCCTTGGCCAATCTGAGTGATGTGTCGACCTCGCCGTTGGCTGCTTCCATGTCTATTTTGATGGCAGGGTTGTACGCAATCCCTAGCTGGTGGCTGACGGCATCGGACATGCATATGATGGAGCAGCCTGGGTCCACAATGCAGTCAACTATGGCGTGGTTGTCAACTCTTGCCTGAATGCAGCACAGCATGTGAGACTCCTTGCTGCCCTTGAAACAGGCCTTGTATTGGGGGTCTGCTGCGTAGTACACTTCGGCTATGTCTGGCAGGACAAAGATGTTGTGCATGTCTGCGGGGTTGGTGGGGTTGGTAGTGGGGTTGGCAGTGTTGGCGACTGGGATGCGATGTGGAGTCAAAAACTCGCGCATCTTGTGACGGACATCGGGCGAGGCTGCTAGCAGCTCCTTGAAGCTAAGGTTGGTGGCAGGACTCGTGAGGACACATTTGAAGATTTGCTCGACTGCCTGTGCGTTTTGCGCAGGGGTGACAGTGGTGTACGAGGGGTCTTTGTTCTTGGGTGTTGCCCCAAACAGCTGGTCTGTCGGCAGCTGGTAGTTGGTGTCACAAGTGTTGGCAAAGGGGTGTGCAGGCAGCTGGTCGCGGGCTTTGGTGACTCCCGGCAATGTGATTTCTTCAGGTGGCGGGGCTGGTGCTGTTGGCGGTGCTGGTGGTCGCGGTTCCTTTCCTCTCCTGCATAGCGGAATCTCTACTCCGTCAAATACTACCTTGTTCTTCTTGGCAGCTTGCAGCGCTACCAGAGCCCTCTGCATCCGTTCAATCTCCTCGTTGACATTGTCCGTGGGGTTTGCTGCTGTCTCGTAACTCAAAATCGGCACAGTGCTTGACAAAGCTGTAAGTTCTTGGTGGTTGTTGCGGGGCAAGTAGAACATGGCGGGGTGGATCCTGGATTGCTGGGTTGGCTGAGTGTTGACTTGCCAGTGGTACTCATCAACGCACTCCTTCATATTGTTCCCGGGTAGGTACCTTGACACGTAGTTGCCAGTTGGCAACACTATGTGTCCCTCAAGGTTCCTCGTGATTTTCCCATTCACGATGTAACTGTTGACTTCTGGGCATTGACTGATAAAGTGCGCCAAGTTGCCACAGAATGTGCAACCTGGGATAGCGGGGCATGTACCAGAACTGGCGCCTAGTGGAACTGCATTGGAACTGGTAGCTGGCATATTCTGCAAGCAATTCCACGGAGCTGGCGCACACATCTGGGTTGTCGTGAGTGATTGCGTGAGGGATTGCAGCATCGTTTGCATCTGTAGGGAACTCTGCACCATTTTCTCCATGAGACTGAACATATCTTCCATCTTCATGCCAGGCATTGCTACTGGCTCAGGCTTGGCTGGCGGGGTTGATGCAGGGTTGGTGGGGTAAGCAGTGGGGTACTCTGTTCTTGTGGTATGGGGTGCGGCAGGCTTGTTGATTAGCTTATCGTCAAAAGATGCCCCCTGGATAACTTCTTGCACGGCCACTAATGTTTGTTCAAGAGAGTAGGGGTTGTCATGGTGTACGTTCAGGTACTGGCTGCACATGTACCTGTACATCTCCATTCCGACATGGACCTGGAACCCCTTGAAGAAATACTCGCTTTGCTGGTGCATTGAGAGCCGCCTGTTCTTGATGAGATACTTTGTGATTACCAGAAAGCACTGGTAATAGTTGCATAGATCCTCCACAGTTTGGATTCCAAGGCAGAGTGTCTCTTCGATTAGACAGTCCAAATCCACCTGCGTGTGCTCGCACTCGTTGATTACTCCAGTATATAGCACAGTTACTGATGCCTTGAGAGCCTCGTACGTAGAGGCGGCATCGAAGGTGTCTACTCCTCCCCATAAGTCGTACTCCGTGTCGTGAAGGTAGCACAGCGCATAGACCTTTTTCTGTTGTGCGGAGGTGACACCAGCTTCACTGAACAATAGTTCGAGCTCGTCAAAGTAGCGTGGAAGGCAGCTGGGTTGGTTTGAATCGAAGCAGGGTGCGGCAGAGGTGTATCATGCAGGCATGGGCTTGGTTTGTGCGTGGTCGGCCATTTTGACTGTCAAAGGTGGAACTAGGTTGTTGAGGTTTGAAGAACAGGAACTGGAACTGCTTGAGCTTGAGGAAACTGGCAGTGGGCTTGGTGACAGTTGCGGAAGTTCTGATGGTGACGAAGTGAGAGGGCTTGATTCATTGGAGCAGGGTGGTTCTGGCAGGTTGGCTGGTGGGGTGCTGGTGGAAACGTCGAAGGAATGGAAGGTCTCTGATTGATCTGGCGGACTACAAGAGGATGTTGCGGGTTGGCGGAATGCTCTGTCGATGTCATCGATGGCTTGGAATTCTGGGGTGAGGCCTAGTCATCAGCAGGATTGACGTTGGAATGTGTTGGTGCTTTTGAATATTTTGCTCAATGCCTCGCTAGGGTCTTGGTGCAAAAGTTGCTGCGCATTCTTGGCTCTTCATTTCAGTGAGTTGTACCAGTCGGAGAAAACGTTGGTGGATGACGGGGATGGGGCATAATGGCCGGGGAATTGCTGGTCCTGGGGTGACTCGGGCGGTGTTGACAGCGTAATTCTTTCAAAAGCCTCACTGGGGCAGCCAATATGATAGGTTCACTCCGCTATTAGAAATAGGGAGGAAGGAGAAGGTGTGAGGTCATGAAAGAGTTCCCGTCAACTCCAGTGCACTCGATGACAATGGTACGCTGTGCAGAACTGGCAACTCCACGGATAATAACGTTTGTCACACAAGATGTAACAGCAATGAATGCAGAATGCAGAGTACGACAAGACTTAGAGGCGCGAATGAAACAAAGAGGATGTAGTTTAAAAGACAAGACTCGAGAGCTGGGGTGTACTATATTCTGTTTTTCTATCTGTTGTACATGAGCTTATATATGTTTTTCTGTCCTACTAATAACGAGGTAACTCTGCAAATTTTCACCTTGCAACCATATATCCAAATCCATCTCGAAAGCCTTCATGCAATGGGGCTAGCTGAGGGATGCAATGGTGGTATAGGAGTGCCGTGGTGAGAACCAGTATCACGACCCAACGTGGGATGCTAATAGAATCATTGGATTGAAATAGACTTGCCTGATTGCCGTGCACGGCAACTTCAGGGTTCATCTGACTTGATGTGGCCCTGTTCTTGATATTCCGTGGACCTGACTAGTCTATACCATATCTGATCGTTGGCTGATGGCTTTATTTGTCTGCTATGGTCCTAATCCGCTGCATTGGTGTGTCAGCTATGGATGATGTGGCTCTTGGATCTTGGACTGTAGATCTGCCTAATGCGGATATGGCTTGATGGCGCAGTCCCTTCTCTGGTGAACTAAGCTGGGCCGGCTAGCAATTTTATGTGGATTGGCCGACGGTGTGCTTTATTGGGGGCGAGCGACCGACTGGCGTGGGGTTTGGACAGCGTATGCGGGAGACAACTTGGCCATTGAGCATGGGCAATGCTTGCCTTATAGCAGATAATCGTGGAGTTGGCAGAGTTGCTTGTAGCTAGCACAGAAGACTTGCGGAAGACTTTTGGATGAGTGCAGATGCTAAGCGATGGGGTCAGGCATGTATAATCCTAGTGAGGGTAAGGTTTCTAATGTCTAGTGCTGAGACTAGTCCGTTTGATACCTATACACTGTCACATCGGAACAATGCTCATCAGCAACACTAGTGGGGTTCCCAAAGTTCAGTTCAGTTCGGTTCGGGGCCATTTTTGGCTGAACCTGAACCTGGACCAACTAGAAATTGCCTGAACCGTGGGAAAAGCCTTTTTAATAGGAAATTTGAGCAAAACTGAAGAATAATCACATATTGGAACATGTTTGCATGTGTACACAGTGGCCCTGCACCTCCAGGATTTGTTATCAGTGCATATAGTGCACCAGCAAGGCAAGCAAGTGGTTGGGAAAGGTGGCAGTGGTGTGGTGTGGTGTGGTGTGGTGATGGTGAGGCAGTGGTGGGCAGAAGTGGTGAGGTGAGCAGGTGGTTGGTCCAGTGGTTGTCAAGGTAGCAGAGGTAATAGGCCACTACCTTAATAGCAGCAAGATCACCTGTTGAAAACTTGAATAAGATTTTCATATACAACTACACAAGCACATAATGGTAGGAACTACTAAGCCACCTTGCTGGGTGCCCAGGCCTTTGGTTCCCATTTTTTGGCCTCTACATTAGTAGCAAGATCACCTGTTGAATATCCATTCTTCAACATCTGCAATGCCTGAACACTTTCAGCAGACAGCTTGTTTCTTAGGTGAGTCACTGTCAAGCCTCCTTGAGAAAATGAGTGCTCTGAAGCTGTTGAAGACCCTTGAATGGCAAGGTAGTCACAAGCCATGGCAGACAATACAGGATATTCATCAGAGTGATACTAATGTAGATCAGAATTAGTTGATATCACATTGCTTTGAATATGAGCTTACCCCCCACCACTTAATCTGGTCATTGGTTTGCTCAAGATTACTTTCCAGATATTTAGTCAGCTCCTGGTGTGCTTCCCTTCCACTCCGTTCCCTTTCCAGATGACTCCTGATTTTTTTGTACATCATGGAAGTCCCATAACCTCCACTTGGTGTAGGGAATGCTGTATGGAATAAATCAGGATTGGTTAACCTGAGAAAATTACACTTACAAGGTTCAGGAGTACTGGCCTCAGGAACAGGAGCTTTGGCAGACAATTGAGCAGCATAGTAATCATACTGATACTACTTAATCCAGGGAACTCATGGCTTGGAAAACTCACCACTCTCTCCAAAGCAGCCTTGCCTTCAGAAAAGTATTGCTCATCCCATGTTTCTTTCAGATATTCAAGTTTGAAATTGGGATCCAAAGCTGGAGATATTATTACACATGTTAGTGTAATCAGAGTCAATGTAGAAAAACTGACCAAGGCAAATGAAAGCTACATTGTTTTGGTCAAGTAGCCTGTAGTACTTCTTCATCTTCTCAATTCCATTCTCAATGGATCCCTTGAGTCTTGAGAACTTGTCCATGGATGCAAGGGTCTCCCATCTATCTTGAAGGGCCTCAAGAGTGGGTAGGGCCTTCCAAACTGTTGGTTGCCTTTCTGAGGAAAATGATGACTGTGCATCTCTTGGCTCCTACAAATAAATGAGAGTTATTCAATACTATCTAAGAGATGTTACCTTGAGGACTTCTTTAATCAGTTCCAACATTGCCCACTCCTCTTCCCTGACAGCATAATCTGAATATTTCTTTCCTCCTTTTAGCTTGGGTACTTTGGAGCTGATGTCAGCCAAAAGGCAAAACCTATTCACTGCCTATTCAGCTTTGAGTAAGCTGAAGTAACAGGCAGAAATATAAAGCTACTACTCACCATCTTATTCTGTACCAAGCGCTCAATTAAATCATACATGGAACCCCAGCATGTGCAAATCCACTTGATCAGTTCAAGTGGTTTCAGACCCTCCTCCTTGCACACAGTGGAAAAGTATGCCTTTGCTTGGGGAGAAAGTCTTATCTAATATCAAAGTGAAAAGGGGGGAATGTAGGTGGGTGTAAAATGGGAAATTACCTGGGTGATGAGGGCAAGCACTTTTCCAAGAAGGTCTCCTGGCTCAAAGTCCTCAACATCATCTACCTCCTCATTCTCAGCTGTGAAATTCCAGTCATCTTCCCCATCCACTGACTCTGCCATATCTTCATCTTCTTCAATATCCCTACCTCTTCTGGATATTTTAAATGGAGTTGGGCAGATGTCTGACAGGAATGCCTTTGCACCCAAATGAAGTGTATGTTCCATACACCTTAAATAACTATATTCAGTATCTGACACAACACAAATCAAATCAAGAACCTGCATACCTAATTCTCCTCTGTTGGGCAAACCAGGGGTGTTGTTTAGTATTGAGGGTTTTTTGGAGGATTCTCATGGCATTGTCATTACTGCTTGCATTATCTGAAGTCACCCACCCCACCTTGCCAGAGAGCCCATAGTCCTCAATTATCTTCAATAGAATGCTTGCTACATTTGCTCCTCCATGATCACCCTCAATAGCAGTGAAAGCCAAGGTTCTGGCCCTCAGCTCCCACTCACTTGATTTGTCTTTGGGTGCAGTAATGTAATGAGCAGTGACAGCCAGATAAGGATCATAAGACTTTGATGTCCATGCATCAAAGGTAAGTGAAATCTGCCCTGGAACATTCTGCAGGGCATCTCTGAGCTTGAGCTGGGTCTCTTTGGCAAGGGATAAGATCTCATCTCTGAGCTTGGTGGAGTGGGGGATATCAGATTCAGCCATTTGGGGATGTTGATACCTCAGTAAATTTCTGAAAGACTTCTTGTCTATGATTGAAAATGGCTAGTATGACTCAGAGAAGATTTGCAGTGACAAGGAATGACATGGCTAACCTGGTCCTCAGAAACAACAAACTCCACAATATAGGCAAGAAGCCCTTCCTTGGACCACTTGGACACTGTAGGATTAACAAGAAAGTTATCCAACTTTTTCTGTTTGGAGCCTGACACTTCACCAGATTCAGAATCAATCCCAGGTGGAATGGAAAAGTGGTGGGGAGAAACATCAGCCTCCTTGCATTTTGCAAGGTACTGCATTCCATGGGTATTCCAGTTTCGAGCAATGTGCTTCCTGAGGGAGGACATCCCCCCTGTAAACCAACATTTGTCCTCAGTGAGCTCAAGCTGCCTGAGTAATAATTGAATACATTGAAGATCAAGCATGTATTAAAGTAACAGACTCACCAACACACTTCACACCAATGGCCACCAGCAGTTATCCCACTGGGCATCAAACGTGAAGTTTGTTTTGTAAATATCCCCTGTACATCCTCAGTGTGGGGGTCGTGGCCCTGATGGGCATGTTTTCGAACCTATGATAACAAGTATAGGGAGGGCCAGGGTGAAAATGAGTGCCAGGGGGGTGGAAACGAATGTCAATAGGGTGCGAAACGAGGGTGCATAGGGTGTGCCAGGGTGGAAATGAGGTGTGCCAGGGTGGAAACGAGTGTGGTGGGTGGAAACGAGTGTTGAGGGAGGGCCAGGGTGAAAATGAGTGCCAGGGGGATGGAAACAAATGTCAATAAGGTGCAAAATGAGGGTGTGTAGGGTGCGCTGGGGTGGAAACGAGGTGCGCCAGGTGAAAGTGAGTGCCGGAGGGTGAAAACGAGTGGTGGGAGGTAGCCAGGGTGGAAATGAGTGGCTGGGGTGAAAATGAGCACCAGGGGGATGGAAACGAATGTCGATAAGGTGCAAAACAAGGGTGCGTAGGGTGCCAGGGTGGAAACGAGGTGCGCCAGGTGAAAGTGAGTGCCAGAGGGTGAAAACAAGTGGTGGGAGGTAGCCAGGGTGAAAACGAGCACCAGGGGGATGGAAACGAATGTTGATAAGGTGCAAAATGAGGGTGCATAGGGTGTGCCGGGGTGGAAACGAGGTGCGCCAGGTGAAAGTGAGTGCCAGAGGGTGAAAACGAGTGGTGGGAGGTAGCCGGGGTGAAAACAAGCACCGGGGGGATGGAAACGAATGTTGATAAGGTGCAAAACGAGGGTGCATAGGGTGCACCAGGGTGGAAACGAGGTGCGCCAGGTGAAAGTGAGTGCCAGAGGGTGAAAACGAGTGGTGGAAGGTAGCCGGGGTGGAAACGAGTGGCCAGGGTGAAAACGAGCACCAGGGGGAAGGAAACGAATGTCAATAGGTGCGTAGGGTGCGCCGGGGTGGAAACGAGGTGTGCCAGGTGAAAGTGAGTGCCGGAGGGTAAAAACGAGCAGCAGGAGGTAGCCGGGGTGGAAACGAGTGGCAGGTGGGGTGTAGATAGACATGTAAAGCTCAGTATCGATGAGAACAATGAAAGAAATGGCAGACACACCCTGCCCTCATGCCTCTTCTCCTCTTGTATCTCTTCATATTCATCCTGTGCATCTACCGACTCTGAAACAGGTGTGTGGTCTGAGATGCCTGCTGATCAGTCACAATATTGATGGTAGGTGACATTACTTGCCTTCTGCGCCGCTGTTGGGCTTGTTTGACGATGCGCCCATGTGACTAGTGCTTGCCTGACGCTTCAGGAGCCTGTGCGAAGTTGCAGTGAGTCCGGCAGGTGTGATTGTTTCGGCGCGCTTTCATTTGACTGCTGACTGGGCTCGATTGAGTTTGGCATTGTCTTCGCTCATGATTTTCATTGTTGTCTTGTGATCGCGCCAGTTCCCAATGTGTAAGGAACCTCCAGCTGCTGTCTGGAGTAGAGTTGTTTGTTGAAGTTCTGTTAGATATGTTAGAAATACTAGATATATGTGATTATACTATACCACTTACCAGATGCCTTGCTGGGTGCACTCGTTGAGCCAATTGGCTGCTCATCAGTTTCAGAATTATAGAATTCTATCTCTGATGCATCTTTCAACGAGCCATCTGCATTGAGTGCAGACATGATGAGTCGACGACTGGAGGTGGTGGGCTGGCGGGAATTTCTGGGTGTGTGGGAATCCCATCTCCGTGGTAGCTGCTACCACCCAACCACTCCACCTGCTGTCCCTACCCTCCTGTTGGTTCAGGTGGTTCGGAACCGGTTCAGGCAGTCTTGGTGACTACCTGAACCCGAACCGGAGCCTACAGGAGGAGGCTGAACTGAACCTGAACCGTACCCGAACCGTCAGTTTGGTTCGGCCAGTTCAGAACTGAACTTCGGGATCCCTAGACACTAGTTGCCAAGCCACATGAATAGGACCTCCATTTAAGTCCTTGCCATCTGGATTCGCACTGCTGGGAATCTTTCTGAGCCCCTTAACGAAAGGAAACTCTTGAATAAAGATAATATCTGCTGACAACTGGTTTGTTTCCAAAAGAACCCCCACTCCTTTGTATGACTTGCTTGCATTTAAGAAGAGAAACCTAAACTCTTGAACAAATCCAATCATGAAGAGGAAGCTGTTTTCCGAGCTGACATGCTTGCAATGATGGTGGAAGTACTCTCCTTCGTGACATCCAATAGGCAATCCCAGATGGTACACCCTCTTCTCGCTGCAATATGCATCTTATCCAATTGAATCAGTTTTTTGATGTTGAAACGAAGCCCAAAATAAGGGCAATCTCTACTGTTGGATGTGTGATGTGAGTCACCTCCTCCGCCTATGCAGTTAATGCAAATAGCCCAGTTACACTCCTTTTGAACCTTGCACTTTCCACAATACATCTTGTGTTGATCGGTTTGGTGATTTTGGCTGCATCACCCACACGTTGCATGGCGCATGAAACAATTGAACTTCATATGTCCCCATTTCCAGCAATGCACGCATTGTGGAACTGGTTGGTTAAATAACCATTTCAGGCAATGCACCGAAGAGCCATTGATGTTAACAAAGGTATTGCACAGATAGTCTGCATTGACACCCTGATGAGTATCATAGATTTCAAGCATGACTGTACCCATTGGTCCCAACATCAATAGTCCTTTCACTTTAATCCATCTAGGTAGCCCAAAGAACTTTACATCCTGCCACTTTGGGTGCGCCTTGATATCTTCTAAAATCTGCTCAGGCGAATACTCATCTCCATTCATATCTCGGGTCCTAACTGTTAAGAACGTACGATTTCTATTTTCTTTTCTTTTCTTTTCTTTTCTTTAGTTACATAAGTGGATACATATGGAAAGGGCATGAGGAGTACATGAGGCAAGTAGTATATAAGTAGGACCTCTGAAGGTTGTATTCCTTAGCCTTAAGATAGTTTGTGTTGCCTACACAATCTACTCTGCACTCTTCTCTCTCTTCGTCTCAAACCTTAGGTTGTGTTGAGGTCACCTCTTAACATAATCTTAAGGCTTATCAACCTACTGTTTGATATCATTACACGACACTGCAAAGTCTTTGCTCATCGTCACACATGTTAAACATATCTCTGTCGAAGCCCTACATTAGGGTTAGACATCTCTTACTCTCTCTCACTACCACCATCCTTAACAAGGGTGTTGGTACATCTTATTCTCTTCAACAATTGTTGTCTTAGGCATTGCATCCGCACATCTAACTCTCTTAATAGCCCCTCGAATGAGGTCTCCCTCAAACGGGCTAGTCGACACAGTCCTCTTGGACAAGAATCGTTGGGCGCCGGTGGTAGTTGCAGGCAGGCACACCCGGGCAGGCAATACCTCGAGGATCAGAAAGCTCAGGAACAAGCAAAGAAAATCTATTGCATGTCCATATCAAGGCTGAACTCAAATCTTGGGATACCCTCTGTACTAGCAACAGCGCTTAAGTTTGCTGTTGATAACTAGGCACAAGGACACCTGAGTGAATTGCTGGACACACACTTTAGGTCAAGACTCGTTTCTCTCAGGCAACATCAGCATCTTTCCCAACTGGGAAACGTCATTGGTTTTCATGGAACAGCTGCACAAAGAGATCTATTGTCCATGGAGGGCTGGAAATAGATTGAAAATTTTTACAGGTTTCACAAAGCCAGATCTAGCAATGGATCTGACTTTCAAATATGTTTTGCCCCATGCGGGTATGTTGTTGGTGGAAATTGCTTCCATGTTTGAGATCGGGTGGGCACGAGGACGTGCCGTCACAAAGAAAGTTGTTGCCAAGGCCGCAGAAATTAAAAAGGCCACCATTACCACCATCACCATGCCCATCAGGCGAGTGCAACATGATGCACATGTCGAAGCTTACTGGCGTATGATCAAGGAGTGGCGACAGTGAGAATGGCATCTACGCATAGAAGCATGGAAGATCGAGCAGATCTTGATCAAAGAACAGGAGGAGGCCTGGAAGGCCTTACAACACGAGAAGGCGGAAAAGCTCCGCAAACAATGACAGATTGAGCATGAGATGCTCAAGGAAGATGCAGCATTTGAGGCGCTGCTAAAATGCCTCCAGACATTCAGTACCAACACACCGGTATGAAAGGCGCTTCTCAGTGTCAACAGCAACCTTCTGTTGCTACAGCAGTTCGGAGGTGGACCAAACTTACCATTGTTGAGACACCGAGGTCTCATGTTGTCCGCAGAGGAGCAGAATCGTATCAAGCATGCGGAAAACGGCAATATCAGGGCCACCGCATATGCCTGATTCCATCAGGAACAGGTTCAAACAGAAAGGAGGTCGGCAGTATGGTATGACCCTTACCTCACTATGAAACCAAAGAGGAAGGTATGTGCGCCCACTCCTGATGATCCAACGCAAGGGATCTGGGAGATGCTGGACCTGAGACTCAACATGAGTCTCGATCTGTTCTTGAAAGATGTTGGAGAAAGCCGCAACCAAGTGCGCACATGGAGGAAGTTGGCTACTGGCCGCGCAAAGTTACCAGGTCCAGTCAGGATGCTGGTTATGGGAAACCAGCCGTATCGAAAGAACGGCTACTGCTACATGGTATTCTTCAAGGAAGAGTACTACAATGAATATGTCTGGCCTGCATGGCCCACAGTTAAGGAAGTTCTAGATTGGGAACTGGAGTTGCGAAACGAAAAGTATCGCTTTGCACTTCAAGATAACATCAGGAATGACATGTTCCACATTGTCGAGAATGCTGCCATTCGCCGCAGAGAAGAGGTGTACACATGGAAACACCTCGAGCAACTTAGGAACTCAGATCCCAATCTTTGGGAACATATCTGTTTGGGAGGAAGAATCGGAAGGGATAAGAAGGGCATTCATTCTGTGATGGTCTCTAGTAGACAATGTACTCAGTGCAATGGACAAGTAGTAGTAAAAAAGACTGGAACTTTTGGAATGCTGACTCGCTTGTGCATGGATTGCAATCGAGTCAAGAAATTTTGTAACTGTAACGATGATAGAGAGGAATCAATTGGAGTTACTGCCTATGCTTATGAGTCTGATTGTGAGGACGATATTGAAGAATTCGACTTGTTAGAAGTCGATGAAAACACTAAAGTCCAGTTGACATACTGGCCAAGGGCTCAACCATCCCTTGCTGCTTTCATGCCGAAACTTCCTGAAGAACTAAAGAAAGTTAAGAAACCCATAGTCACCAAACCTTCAACTGCATGGAAACCAGTTGAAAGTAAGAAACCAGTAGTCAGAATAAAGATCCAAGAACTGGTTAAGAAGGTTGTTCCAATACCAACAGAGCATGATCATGGCTACTGTTGGCTAGCTATGATAAAAACGGAACGCAGGTCTTGGATGTGGAAGGAACTCCTGAAGAATCCTACAGCAGACCAGTTACAACGAGTTTGTAATATGTTCCCTGAAGCATTAAGAAAAGACAGAATGTACACAATGGAAATGTTCATCGACGAACAAATCCATATCAAGGACATGTCAATCCAACACGCACAAGGGCAAAAATTTACAAAACTCTGGTTGGCAACAGGGATAAGAAACTTCTTAGCGGATCTATGACTCCATAAAGAAGAACATCTGTGAGTAGGAAGCAACATAGTCCTGATACCAAGGACTTATGCTCAAGTTGCTCGAACTGGAGTTAAAAGAACTGGAGTTGTAAGGTCGGAACAACCACAGTGGCAGTGGTTTCATGGGACAGGAGTGCAATTAGAAGACTGGGTGGAAGACATTAATGGAATAGAATTAACACAAAAAGTTCATATTCCAAGATGGAATCATCTAGTCCAAGAATACAGAAAAGTGACTTTACCACCTCCTGGTCACAGAAACCATACCCCTAACAACAATGGCTGGTGCTATTTGGCACTCTTCAAAAGGCAGTATTGGAACTGCTATGCATGGCCCAAGAACCCTTCCTGGCACACTATTGCACAATACGAACCGGATATGAGAAATACGGTCTTAGGATTTTAAGTAAAAATGAATTCCAAGACATGTCGCTACCACGTCACACACAAGAAAGACAAGGATAATGCCTTACCAAAAGCAGCAGACATCTTGGAGTATTACAGAGGAGATGACTCCGTCACAAGACATTTCTCAGTCGGGTTCAAAATAACACAAGCAGTAGTACAAGGATGCATAGGACTCATCATGGTGGGAATAACTGTATTTGCACATGAATATTTGGCAACTTGGGGAGCAGCCACACTGGCTCAAAATAACAAATGAGTACTCCAAGGAACCAACCTGGCTCAAGCAATACAAGCCATTGATGTGGCAATTCATCCACCAAGAGAACCACATCCTACTATCCACATGGACATGCCTGGATTATTATGAAGGAGACCCAAAAGAAATAGCCACTTGGCTTAGACAAATGGCTTCATACTTTGCCATAGTAGGGGTTAACAACAATAACGTCATGATCCAAATGGTATTACAAAGGGTTCGAAAAGGTCAAGGTAACTGGGCAGGGAACTGGGCAGCAGCCAAGACGGCTGAAATAGAAGCAGCAGGACAAGAGGTTCAAGGAAGAGAAGAAATGATGGGAGCAGATGGAGCCCCAGTGCCAAATTACAAATGACAACAGTGGAATGATGGGATAAGAAGTGCAGATGGACAAACATGGGTGCTAGTACCAATCACCCATAAATTCCCTTTTATCAACTTTAATGACATGATGGAAAAAATGAAAGAATACTTCTTGACCACCAAAACAAGGGATCAAGCATGTCAAACAATTCAAAGTATGAAACAGGGAAGTTTAAAAGCAGAAGACTATGTAGTAAATTTCCAAAGCGTAGCATCCCTCACCCAATACAACAAAATAGCACTGGTGACACAATTTCGAGCAGGATTACATCCACCACTAGGAAGGAGATTAGTCGAACTACAAGTCCTTAATGGAGTAAGGATGGTGGACAGATCACAAGAAGGTGACCTACAATGCTGGTTTGATAGGGCAATACAAGTCAAAAGAAGTTGGAGGGATGCACAACAGATTTATCCCCAAAGTCGCCCAACAACTACAAACTGGCCTCAACAAAACCATCCAGCTCAAAATACAAATGCAGCCACTTCCACATCAACAGGAGGACGAACTCCTATTACATGTTTTAATTGTGGAAAGCTGGGACACACAGCAAATGTATGCAGGGCTCCAAAGAAAGATCCAAATGCAATGGATGTTGATTGACAGAAACGAGTGGTGGAGTGTTATAACTGTGGCAAGAAAGGCCACTTTGCAAGAGATTGTAGAGCTCCAAAGAAGGATAAGGGGAAACAGGTCGTTAGGACCTGGTCAACAATTAAAGAGTTTGCAGAGGAAATGACAGAAGAAGAAAAAAGAGAGATGGTGGGAGCATTGGGTTTTCAAAACGACTCATGAGGACGCATTCCCCCTCATGAGTCAAGGACAATGTACAGTACGATGATTCTCATGTAAAAGTACCAGAACTATTATATGAATGTCGTTCTATGCAAAACTGTTTGAGGAATGCACCCATAAGTGCAACAAAACCAAAGTTCAAAACCTGGTCTACTCCATGGATAATAAGAAGAATATGGGACCAGTCACTAGAAATTGCTGTAAGAGATCTTCAATCTTGGGCAAGAAAAGATCAAACAGAAGAAATAAATGAACAGCTAATAAAAGACTTGAACAAGATGCCAGAAACAGAAGCACTATGGTATTTAAACCATCTGAAACATAAGCCAAGATTTGTACGAACCACAGGAAGGAATCAGATGGATGTTGATGTAATAACAGCAACTATAGATTCAGTTGAACAGTTCAAGATCAAGGCCCTGATAGATTCAGGATGCACAGGATCTTGTGTAAACAAAGAATGGGTAGAACGTCATCGATTGAATACTAGGAAATTACCAAGACCAATACCAGTATTCAATGCAGATGGAACTTGAAACATAGCAGGACAATTGGAGGAAATGATTGAACTAAAGATACAAGTGGGCGATCATTATGAATCTCTGGAATTTGGAATTTCAGCCTTAGGAAAAACAGATATGTTCCTAGGACATGATTGGCTGAAATACCACAACCCAGAGATTGATTGGAGAAATCAGAAAATATGATTTTCTCAATGTCCTGGCACATGTTGGAAAGGTTCAGAAAGTCTAGAACCCGAAGAGGAAATGGATAGAATCCATTGGAAGGAAGGGGAACAACTGCTAGCAGTCTATATAGGACCAGAGGAATTATGGACAAGAGCATACCAATCAAAGGCCACAGAGATAGCATCAGCAAATGTTAAAAAGAGAAAGGTAGAAGACATAGTCCCAGAACACTATTTAGGACATCAAAAAGTTTTCGAAAAAACAACATTTGATGAATTACCACCAAGAAGGCCATGGGATCATGCTATTGAATTAATTCCAGGGTCAAAACCATTGGATTGCAAGATATACCTGTTAAATAGGGATGAGCAACAGGTGTTAGAAGATTTCTTAAAAGAAAATCTAGATACAGGAAGAATAAAGCCAAGCAAATCACCAATGGCCTCAGCATTCTTCTTTGTTAAGAAAAAAGATGGATCACTATGCCCAGTTCAGGATTATCAAAAACTAAATGAAATGACAATAAAAAATCGATATCCATTACCCTTAATCTCTGAATTAATTGACAAACTCAGCCATGCAAATATATTCTCCAAAATGGACATTAGATGGGGATATAACAACATTCATATAAAAGAAGGAGATGAATGGAAAGCAGCTTTCAGAACAAACAGAGGACTATTTGAACCATTAGTCATGTTCTTTGGATTAACAAATTCACCTGCTACCTTTCAAACCATGATGAATGATTTGTTCTGGGAGGAACTCACTGAGGGATGGGTAGTAATCTACATGGATGATATTTTGGTGTTCTCCAATAATAAAAAACAACATGTAGAACATGTTAATCAAATACTGGCAAAACTAGAACAAAACAAATTGTCACTAAAACCAGAAAAATGTTACTTCAATAAAGAAGAAATCGAGTTCTTAGGAGTAATTATTACTAAAGACTCAATAAAGATGGATCCAGCCAAAGTAAAAGCAATTAAGGAATGGCCAGAACCAAAATGCAAATGAGAAGTACAGCAGTTTCTGGGTTTTGTAAACTTTTATCAACAATTTGTGAAAGGATTTGCTAAAGAAGCAAAACCGTTAACTGAGTTGATGGGAAAGAAGGAATGGGAATGGGGAAAACTGCAGAGTGAGGCAATGAATAAATTAAAAGAAAGGATAGCAGAAGAAGCGGTATTAGCAATACCAAACAAGAGTGGACAATTTCGAATAGAAACAGATGCATCAGACTTTGCAATGGGATCAATTCTGTCTCAACAACAAGATGGAGTTTGGAGACCAGTGGCATTCATTTCGAAAGCTCTAAATGCAGCGGAATGGAACTATGAAATTTATGATAAGGAAATGTTAGCAATAATGCACTCCTTATATGAATGGTCTCAGTACTTGAAAGGAGCAAAGGAAATAATAGAGATTTTAACAGATCATCAGAATCTCACATACTTCAGGAAACCACAAAACCTGAACAGAAGACAAGCTCATTGGGTTATAGACCTTCAAGAATATAATTTTGTTATCAAATATAGATCCAGAAAGTCCAACTCTAAAGCAGATTTGCTATCACGAAGAGCAGATTATGATAAAGGACTTAAAGATAATGAAGATGTACTTTTGTTAAAAGAAGAAATATTTGTACGATTAGACGATTGGACAGGAGAGTGGGTTACCTTGGTCAATGGAATTAAGAAGACCAATAAAAGACAATGGGACACTCAAGTACAAAAAGGAATAGAAAGTAATGAGGATGGATATGAATTTGACAAGGACACTAATCAAGTAACCTGGAAAGGAAGAATGTACATTCCAGCTGTGATGAAATTAAGAGAAGAAGCAATCGCTCTACATCACAGATGGGGACATCCAGGAATAGTGAAAACATTAGAACTCATTACTAGAGACTATTGGTGGCCAAACATGCGAGAGGATATTGAAAAATACATAAAGGGATGCAGGACTTGCCAAACAATTAAACTGGATAGACAGAAACAAGTGGCACCTTTAATACCTCACACCATACCAAAGCAGCCTTGGGAAGATATTGCATTAGACATAATAGGACCTTTACCAGAATCGAAAGGGTATAATGCAATTCTAATGGTCATCGATAAATTCACAAAAAAGGCATACTTTATTCCCACCAACACCACTCTCACATCAAAAGGAGTAGCAACGTTATTTAGAGATCATGTATTCAGAGAACATGGAATTCCAAAGAAAGTAATAAGCGATAGAGGACCCCAATTTGTTTCAAAATTCATGAAGGAATTTTTCGAACTAATGGGAATAAAAGGAAACCTGTCTACTGCGTTCCATCCACAAACAGATGGACAATCAGAAAGGGCAAACCAAGAAGTCAAAATCTTATTATCCACATTTGTAAACGAAAAACAGGATAACTGGAGTGATTGGCTAGCAGTTACACAATTTTGCTACAACAACAGAAAACATTCGGCAACAGGATATTCACCTTTTATGATGAATTACAGATATAATCCCAATAAGGGGACAGTAGATCAACCATCTCAACTACGAGTGGAAGCCATAGGACAATTTGTTGAGGAACAAAAGGAAGTATGGGAAAAGGCACAGGCATCGCTTAAAAAAGCACAAGACTCCATGAAGGCTCAGTACAACAAAAAGAAAAAAGAGCCTATTGAATACAAAAAGGGAGATCAAGTCTATTTAAATGCCAAAAACCTTCCCTCAGTCTGACCAACAAAAAAATTGGGAGAACAATTTGTGGGGCCTTACAAAATTATTGAAAAAGTAGGCGCCTTCTCTTATCGACTCTTAATCCCTGCAAGCTGGAAAGTGTATAATGTGTTTAATGAAGCACTGTTGAAACCATATCGGGTACCCACTTTTCCACAACAAAAACACCGCGAATCCAATTGCAAAGACAGCCAAAAGAAGGAGGAAGAGACTGGCAATTATGAAGTGGAAAAAATACTGGATAGTCACATTAGCAAAAAAGGGAAAGAACGGTTGGAGTACTTAGTGAAGTGGAAAAATTACCCAGTAAAAGATTCCACATGGGAACTGGCAACAAATTGTCACAATGCCGACCAGTGTATCGACAAATTCCACCACCTCCATCCTAATGCACCTCAAAGAGTGAGGATGAGCAACTTAATGTTCACACGATATAAAAACTTTACACAGCCACAAACACCAAAAACACTATTTGGTTGGGAAGACAGAAAATTCGAAAGAGAATACTTAGAGAAATTGGAACAAAATTGGAAAAAATGGAAAGGGGATTGAAAAATCGCTGATAAAGATAAACGAGGATTCCATGGAACTGAATCCCTAAAGAGAGGGTTATGTTAAGAACGTACAATTTCTATTTTCTTTTCTTTTCTTTTCTTTTCTTTAGTTATGTAAGTGGATACATATGGAAAGGGCATGAGGAGTACATGAGGCAAGTAGTATATAAGTAGGACCTCTGAAGGTTGTATTCCTTAGCCTTAAGATAGTTTGTGTTGCCTACACAATCTACTCTGTGCTCTTCTCTCTCTTCATCTCAAACCTTAGGTTGTGTTGAGGTCACCTCTTAACACTAACCGCACTGAACTTCATAGATGATGTGGTGGGGTGATTCAAAATGATAGTGTCGCTGGCCATGATATTGACATAGTCTGCCAGCGCATTGACTAAAACCTTCCTTTGATCCTCTGTGATATCTGTCCGGCATTTGACAATAAGTGCTTCCTGCACAGTCCACGATACTGACACAATAGAATTCGGCTGGTTGCCCTGAAAACTTTCTTTGAAACCTGGCAGACGCCGAATCGCTCTATCCAAGTTATCCATCAAAAGTTGACTGTCTGCTCTCTTCCCTATTTCAAAACCTTTCAGAGCATGAGTCGGTGGTTTCCAGTGTAATACATTCTTGGCCGTTCCTCTGGCCATACACTTTCTTTCTTGTTCTTTGTTCGCTAAAACCCATGCTTCAACAGATCCAGAAGCAACTGATGCAAAAGATTTCTTCCCTTCTGAACTCTTTCCACTCTTTCCTGAGACAACTGACTTAACTGAGGTAGCCTTTGGTGTGGCCAGCCACTCTTCCGAGTTTAACTCCCACTGCATAGATTTCTCTCCATCCGAACCTGCTTTCCCTTTAATGAATCTCACTGCAACCTCAAGCTGATCCTCAACTGACATTTTGCGGATACTCGCCATAGATTTAGCAAGATCCCACACACCTCCCAACTGCTGAACTGGTACAGTTTTCTCCTCTTTAGACGCTGCTGTCTTCCGCTGAGGTACAATAGACACATTGTCCGCTTTCCTTGCAGTCTTGACTGAGACTTGAACTTTATTACAGTCTTCTGGCATCTTCTTCTTCTTAAGAATCTCTATCCACATAGAGAAACTTTCAACCGAGAGTGATTCAGCATCACCTAAAATCATTCCAACAGCCAAATGATTTGTGCAGACATGTACCCAGAGTCCTTTATCCAACTTCAGGTAATTCTCCGTTGCCATCTTATTGAATTCTGCCATAGCTACAAAATCCTTCTTCACCTCATCTGGAAGAAGCCATCCATTCTCCGTCTGTTTGAAGCTTCCCACCATAGACTCATGCAAACCTTCCATGTTCCAGTCATCACTGTTGTACCCACTGCTTACATCCTCTTTGTCCACTGCCATGTTGTCCACCTTGACAAACATATTCTCCATAAGCTCCTGTTGAGCTCTCAATCACTTCTCATCCTGAATTTTGCCATAATTGACTAATGGCGAAAATTTAATCCTCTGTGTTTTTTCCAAGGTGATCTTTCTTAACTCTCATTTGGCTGCTTGTGCAGATTCAATCACTTTGATGCACTCTTGTTTTAATTTCTCTGCATCCCTTTCCACTTCTGCTAAGGCTGCCTCCTTTTCCTGCTCCAACATTCTCTCGAAAGCACTTCTCTGTTCAAGTAACTTCACTTGTTTTCTATTGCTATCATCTCGAACCAACTTTTCCACAATTCCCAAGCAGCTCCTGAACTGCTTATATTCATCTATGTGAATTTTCGTCTGATCCTTTTTTCCATACAATTTAAGCCACTGATTTGCATCAGCTAAAGTTGTCAGAGCAACCAAATATCCCACTGGAGGCGACCTTGTGCCTCTTGCTCTGCATCTGTACAGCTTTGACCCATGCCATTTATGAGCACAGCTTGCATGTCAGACATACAAATGAGTTCATGATGATGGTTGAGACATGCAAGACACCATGCATTCCTGTTAGACCAATTCACTCTGTACCACTGGCCATCTGTGAAAAAAATGGTCCCATGACCAGTGTTTGTTGCTCATGTCAACTTAGCAGGTGAGTGAAGAGCAGAAAGCAGGTTGTCATTGTCAATTATGCAATGCTTCAATGTGTGGATGATGAGAGCTGATCTAATCTTAAGCATTCTCCTTGACAAGTCAGCTGACCCAGGTTCAAGTTCAATTGTACAACACTGGTTATATGTAACAAATGAAAATGATGTGACGAAAGTCGAAACAGGACAATCCCTGCAACCCAGCTGTCAGAAATTAGCATTGAGATGATGATAAATGACATCGATAAGAGAACGCCACGTCCTGCGTGCGACGTCTTTTTCATCTTCGTACTCATAGTCCTGTCAACCTACGTGCTACACGCAGCCTGATAATAATCTTAACGATTAAGGTGACATTTTTCGTATTGATACATTTCGGAAGCATCAACGTTGCTGCGATGATTCGAATATAGCACGACTCTGTGCGAATAGCTTCTGCTGAGCTTCAAGTAGTTCTTCCTCTGTCATTCCCGATTGCTCCCATTTGGAAACTTTCTTCTCCCGATCCTATGCAGGTTTAGTTTAACAATGCTTTCAAACACACCAAGGCACCTTCAGCTGTTGTTTATGGTCTTTTAGCACATCCTGGACTTCTGTCGTGAACGAGTCGAAACCGAGACGCTAGAATAGTCTTAAATATGCCACGCAAGAGATGGCATAGCACATACCTTCAAGGCTGAGATGATGTGTTCCGGCGCAATCGTTTTCTTCGATTCTTGCTCACATATCTCGTTGGCTTCGGACGATATCAGGTGAATAAATTCTGAAACCCTAACATCTGCAACAATTTGGGGAAAAGACTTGATTGCGCACACCTACGCAGCATTCTATCACCAAATCGCGTGTTTCTTTGGCGCATATTATGTCGCTTGGTAATAGCTCTAAGTTGCTGTGAGCAATGTTCATAGTAATCGAGCGTACCAATACCTGCAATCATCTTTGCGACCGTCGCCTTTGGTAGAGAGAGATCATCGTCGGTTGGAGGCGCGCCTGAATGCCCTTCGCGGTCAGACATGAGGTGGACTATTTGTCACACAAAGGTTTGGCAAATAATGCCACACTCCGCCTCTTCAATCTGCCATGTGTCAACTATTTTGACCTCACACTATGCAGTAAGCAACATTAGTAATGCACCAGAAAAATATGCAACTTGGGACAATGGGCAGGCAATGCATGGTTACAGATCCAACAGCGGGGACGGGGGATGGTGGAGGTAAGGTGAAGATCCATCATCTGCTTGACAACTAATCAATCCCCATTAACAGCCGATGATAACGCCGCCATGCGTAATATCCCTTGTTGGGTTGGACACCGTTTCGTGCTTCTTGTCGAACCCCGGCCCCACATACTCGAAAGCCGTCAAGAAGTTATATTAATATCTCAAAGGCACGAAGGAACCTTGGCTTACCTAGCCTTTAACAGGCTATACTGATGCGGATGGGTATGGCTGAGGATGGACGAGCAATTTCGGGGTACGCTTTTCTTACAAATAGCGGCGCAGACTGAACGACAGGAAATCATTTCCCTGTCCACAACCGAATCCGAAATCCGAATATGTTGCCGCAACGCACGCCGCCGCTAGGGAAGCGCTATGGCTGCGCTCCCTCATCTCGCAACTTTTTAACATCAACCTCGCGCCGACAACTATTTTTTGAAACAACAAATCAGATATCGAGCTTACGAAGGATCATCAATATCACGCCCGCATCAAGCACATCGACGTCCGCTTTCACTTCCTCCGTCGGATCATCGACAAAGGTTCTATCACACCCATCTACTGCCCACACCGACGAAATGCTCATGAAAGCGCTACCCTCTGCGAAGGCCAAGCACTTTGCCGCGCGCCTCGGACTCCTCCCGGTTCGAGGGGAGTGTTGAAACGACAGGTGCGCGCATGATCCGAGTCATGCGCCGCCGCCCTCGTCACCCGACTCGTCGCCAGGGTCTTCTCATCACGCGCGTCATTATCCGCGCCCTGTGCTATCGCATTCGTAGCGTTGTCATTCCATTTTTATGCCTTTCTCGCTATGTTCTCCCTTGTCATTGAGCTGTTGGCTACCGGGGCTGTACCAGCCCATTTTATTAGTACATATAACTGCGACGCCCCAGTCGTTTGCGTCCTACGCACGTCGGAGGCGAGAAATCGTCATATTGTACTTACAGGCTTGTAGATTGTTTTCGTCAGGTAATAACACCAGTCCTTCGCACGTCTGAGATTATTTCGTCAGCGAGGCTCACACTGCTCTGTAGTGTTTTGTGGGCATGGACCCAGACCGTAGTCCGAGTCCTTAACCGTATGTCTTTCTGGAACCCATTGCCCGTTGCGAGCCAGTTGCACAAGGCAGAACGTAATCCACTCTCGCTTGCGCAATTCTCAAAGAATCTAGAAGAATGTCATGTTCTCGCAAACGTTGAAACGACTTTTTTGGAGCAGTTTTGTTGTGAAGTTATGCAGCGCTTGAGTCAGAGCGCTGTGTACCAATACTGAGCTCGGGCCGCTGCAGCGATCCATCGTCTCCCACTTTATGTGCTGCACCAGCCAGCTAAACTCTTCGAGAGAGAAGCACCACCGAGTATCGGACTCGTAACCTTTGGAGTAATGATTGAAACGCGGATCTTTGCCGCTGCGTAACCTTGCCCCGCCTCCGTCCTTGCCATCCCCGAAGACGAACAACGCAGTCCTCTGCCGCAATGACTTTCAATGTTCATGCCTAGCAAGCGCTTTGCCATCGCGTGCTCTATCCAACCGTCAGTAGAATGTGCGCGAATACTACATACTTACAGCGCGCGCACGGGTCCAGCGATTTCAGTTCCCTTAGCACTTACAGGTCGGGCATGACGGTGAAAATAATAAATAAAACCAACCGACCTGCGATGGTCGTCCTCGACAGTGCTGGTCACCCGTCGTCATGATTTTACGTGCCCATCTCGTTTTCCTCGTCCTCTGCATCACCGCTTTCCAAGTTCAAGTTCTTGCCTTCCCGGTTTTGGGGCTATCTACCAGAGAAACAGAGTCGTCCGAGCAGGCCTTGCGGCTGAGGTCAGAGCAAGGATCGGAAGGGCAAATTTTAGTTGCAGGCCAAAAAACGAAGCCATTCTACAAGAGCAACTCGGAGTCGTCCGAGGCCTTGCTGGGGCAGCCTAGCCTAGCTGCAGACGGAAGAACGCAGTCATTCCACTCGGACTCGTCCGAGCCATGGCTGGGGCCCGAGCGAAGTCAGGATTTAGGTCCAGACAAAAATGACAACTCGCGATCGCCTGAGAAAACTGTTTAGCAACCGGCTGCCCCAAAATCTCATCCTAAACAGCTGAGGAAGGCAGCGACTAATATGTTAAGTCCTAAAAATGGATTTAAAGAAGTACGCATTTTTGGTCCTTTAATTATCGTTGGCTTACGGTACTTCAAGCTGAAGACTGAGCAGGGGCTTCCTCAGAATCGCGCTTCCAAGAAATGAGGCATTCCGTTATTAGTTAGTAACGACGTATGCTTGGAATGTCACATGTCACAAATCTTTTACCGTAACAGATAGAGACTTCCGAAACGGTAATGATAATATCTAGGCAATTGGAAAGGCCCATGTTTTGAAAATGATTTAGTATCAATGTCCAAATGAGTGGCAGACAAAAGTGTGTCCAGGCGTCCGTTTGATAGTCGAAAGTTGAAATGCGAATGGTAAAGTGTGAAAGTCGCTTATCAATTAACTGATAAAAGTACAGAGTCCGCGTTAGAGTTTTAAGGAGTGAATGTGAAATTTTTTTTCGAGTCCCACGATAATGTCCGCACAGAGAAGAGGCCGTCCGAAGTAACAGTCGCAGTAGCATCAAGTAAGACGAGGAAGGGGCGGGATTGGGGGCACCGGGACGTTGTTTAGAGCCATGCCAGGTAAAGCCGACTCTTGTGAGTAGTACGATGCCGAATCTATTGAATTGCCTCCATTGAGTGGCTCCCGGTGCGCCGAAGATTGGTAGGTGCGGGCGATCGAAGAGGCGCGAGAAGGGTCCGCGCTTCCCTGCGCCGGAGGGTGCTGAGTGACGGTAGCAGTGGTGGAAGCTTGGGTAACAGACAAGAGTTCCACAGAGGCCATGCTTCCGTTCGTCGTCCTCGATTGACGGGTCTGCATCGGAGTGAGTTCATCGTCAAAGTCCTCGTCCTCCAAGAGCCTCCGCGACTCTCTACCAGAGCCGATGCTCCCAGCTCTCCCCTCTACCGCTGCCCCACTTCCACCCTTGCGAATGTTGCTCGATCCTGGCACGAGCCCCCACTTTTTCTCCTCCCTTTTGACCACCTCACT
The DNA here is from genome assembly GCA_023014405.1 of Amanita molliuscula. Classification (NCBI taxonomy): domain Eukaryota; kingdom Fungi; phylum Basidiomycota; class Agaricomycetes; order Agaricales; family Amanitaceae; genus Amanita; species Amanita molliuscula. The sequence continues at coordinate 42,243 of JAEBUP010000070.1, forward strand.
TTCGTTTCTTCTCACCCGCCTTCTTCTCCATGCCCACAGCAAGCCCAAGCCGACGAAAAACGCCAGAACTCCAGTCGCAGTCAGTCCAGTGGCCAGCCTGGCCTTGGCTGAAGAATGGGCAGAGGGAGGAGGCGAGTAGAGCGCGGTGGGGACGGCAGAGGTGTATGTGGTGAGTTGACCGTCGGCGAGGGTGCTCGTAACGGTGGTGTAGGACGTGGATGTCGTGTAGGGAATCCATCCGGGTCGGGAGGAGTGGCTGTCTGAGTTGGATGAGGACAAGGGTGTGGACGTGGTCGAAGAAGACGTCGACTGGGAGGAAAGAAGGAGGACAGAAGTGGCGATAGTTGTGCTGCTGCTGCTGCTGCTGCTGCTTGGAGAGCTGCTTGAAGTGGCAAGGTCCAACGAAGAGGAAGGAGAAGAAGGAGAGGAAGGAGAGGAAGGAGAAGAAGAAGAGGAAGAAAAGGAAGTGAGCGATGAGGTCGATGAGGTGGAAGTTGAAGTTGAAGTTATTGACAGAGTCTGGGAAGAAGAAGAGGACCGGCGGTCTGTTGTGCTGGTGGTGGTGGCTATGGGTGTGGTGGTCGTCGTGCTGCTGGTCGTCAGCAAGGCTGGCAGGGTGCCAAGTCCTGAGATGCTGAGCGACGGCAGAACGAGACGCTGTGGCATCAACATGGGCATGTTCAAGTTTTTTGAAATGTCATAATTACGGTATCTAAAATGTGTTTGACCACGCTCTCACATCAAATGTGCTCTGCCTCGCCTCTTCCATCCATTCGTACTCCAACAATGCCTGGGGCGCCTTTCTCTCCCCGGGCTTTTTTTCCAGACACGCATCTACAAAATCGATCGCCGGCCGAGAAAACTGCGAGGCTGACGATCCCATGCTCAGTCGCGGAGAGGGTTCGTTCACAATATGATGCATCAATTCTAGTATACTCATCGTCATCCCTTCACCATGCAGACTGACGCCTGTGCTCTGGCGCTTGCGCTTTGATTTAGATTTAATGGTGCTTGATCGGGTTCGGCTCGGGTATGATGGCGGAGCAAACGCGTGCTCCCCCGTCGGCGTTTTCTCGTGCGCGATGTCTGCCTCTTCTTGCTCATCCAGTATCGGGGAGAGATCTCCACCTTCGTCATCCTCGTCATCGTTTGAAAATGGAAACCGCCCATTTGACAGCTCGATCAGAGTGATCCCCAACGACCACACGTCAGACTTGACCGAATACTCGGCGCCTTGGATCCGTTCTGGCTGTACCGTGTCGATACTCAGGCGACAGATGCAAGGGGGGAGACTCACACTCATGTATATCGAGGTGCCCACAAAGGTATGGGCGATGGAATTGATGAGCTCGCCCGAGACGCCAAAGTCGCATAGTTTGATCTCGCCTTGGGAATTGCAGAGTATGTTGGACGGTTTAATATCTGGTAACCTTGAGAATCGCGGAATAAAAAAGAAAACATGGTCCACACACACACACACCTCGATGGATGATCCTATGCACGTCGTACAGATACGTCAGCCCCTCTAGCACGTTCAACGCGACTTTAGCGACAACAGAAATGTCAATCGCGCCAATCTTCTTGTATATACCGTCAAATGATTTTTTGTCCATGTATTCCATACAGATGCAGATGTTGGGATCAGCCAGAAACGCGCCGTAGGACGAGACGATGTATGGAGAGTTGCATTCATGAATGATCTGCAGCTCTCTCAGGATCTGCTTCCGCACAGCAGGTTTGGCGTCTATGAGGACGATCTGCAAGGGAGCGATCAACGCCGATCCGCATTTGTAGAGAAACAATATCAAGGTGCACACCTTCTTGGCCATAATTGTTCCACTGGGGACGTGCTCGACCTTGACCACACTCCCTCCGTTGCCGTGTCCAAGTTCCTGCAAACTCTTGAGGTCTTCATTCTTCAGATCAAAGCGCACTGAACCCTTGATATCGAGCCTTGCGAGCGTGTTGCTGAGCGAGGCCTGGATAGCGCTGCGGGAGCGGTCTGCCGCTGGAGTCCCTGCGACGGGGGATCCATAGGCTGCTTGGGCTTCGGCGAGCGGAGGTGGGCGCTTCCTGGCTGCTGGCTGCGGGGCGGGGCGGTGAGCAGGAGCGTCTAGTTCGGTGTCGAGCTGCGGCAGATGCAGCGACTTGAAGTTGCGCTTTGTCCTGAGCGGCGGTGACCTGAGCATCAGCGACCGTGGGATCTGCAACCAGGGATGTATTCTTCAATTCTAACATTCTCAGACTACTTTCTCCCATTATAAGGCAGGCGTCCAAGCCACGCTGCCCTGGACCTTCGTCTCAGGAACAGCGGAGTAAATTTTGCCCGCAATACACAAGGTACCTCTGCCCTCATCTGAGACGAGAGTGAATTGGACACTGGTTGGACCGACTCGTGAGCCGCTGCAAATCGTGTACTTCCCCTGCAACTGGTCGATGCTGCGATAACGGAGAGTGGCGTCAATCGCTTGGAACGCTTTCACCTCCGGTTGAAGCGATCCAGAGAACCGGAATGGCGCAAAGTCGTCACGGTCAACATCGAAATGGCCTGTGAGACGGGTGCCTTCGCCGGCAACGACGCCATATGTTTCCTTATTGGACATTGTATTCGCTGCCAGTAGTCCTATCATCAACTATGCGAAGTAAACGAGAGAGAGATAGCGCACCTGAGGTCAGTCACTGGCTGTCAAGTTGTGAGAATTTTACTTTGCCCATGGAGGCTGTTACATCTGCCGTCACCGGTCAGGGAGCGAGTGACAGGGCGCTCAGCTCTGATAAATAGTGATGCGACGAGTGAGAGATAGAGCGAGCGCAGGACGGAATGAAAGGGACCCTTGAGATGATATTATTCCTCCTCATCTATAGTCTCGACAGTCTGAGACTGGATTAGTGTGTCGTCACATACGTGACCAGCATGGTCCTATGCTTGCTGCCCCTATAGCATTCGACAAGCTCGTTAACCAGTCTGTCCCTTAGTTTCTTTATGATTATCTCATACTAACCATCTCTCTTCGTCCAGTGCTTTCTGCCGAAGAATTCGACGGTTACATTCGCTTTGCTAGGAGCTACAGGGGGGCTCAGAGCTCTGTTGACGAGGACGACGCTACCTCCACGACCATCACCGAGTCGACCTTCTCCTCTCTGGGCTTTGGCGGCGACGCCGCGTCCAGCGCTACTTCCTACACTCATGATCCGCACGCTGTCTCCAAGGCGGAGGCTCAGTCCTACTATGCAGGCCTACCTTCTGAGCCCATGTTACTTTACCGCACGGGCAAGGAGCAGTGGTCCCCGCCCAGGGGACCTGAGGCCCAGCGCCGTTTGAAGGAGCTGTGCGAAGTCTTCACCCATCCGATTGCGAAGGTCTGGAACCACGACTTGGGCCGGAAGGTTGCCAAGGTTATGGACGCTCACACGGTCAGTTAATATCCATCATATCGTAGAGTTTGCTAACTGGGATTTCTAGATTCGCTTTACGACGATAGACTGTCGTTCGTTTCAAGAAGGTCGAGGTCGACGAAGCGCCCGAGGACGAAGAAGATGGTGAGGGTGAAGAAGAGGGCGAGGGTGAAGAAGAGGGCGATGGTGAGGAAGAGGGCAAGGCTAAGAAACAGGTTGTCAGTCCTGTCACCATTTGGATTGGCGTCTTCCCCGACACTACCTCCGCTACGGCTGCCCATAACGCGGCTCAGGACGTCCTAACCCTTCTCAGGGACTACCAGATCACCGATATCGACATCGAGTTCCGCGAGTCCTTCTACACGCGCGAGGTCGGTCCTCAGCTTTTCGGACCCGTCGGTGACCTGGACCCACTCGTCGACGTCGTTAGTCCCCTCACTCCTGCCCTCGGCCTCCGCATCTCTACCAAGGCCAGGCCCAACGCTCAAGGGACGATGGCCCTCTACCTCGCCGAAGGTGGCGGCAGCGATAGGCTCTTGGGCCTTTCGTGCCGTCACGTCCTCATCGGATCCAAGGAAGCCAACGTCGACTACGTTCACCATCCCAGTAGGCCTTCTAAAGACGTCCTCCTGCTCGTCAAGAGAGCTTTCATCAACCTCGTCGATTCGATCAAACTCAGGATCGGACGACACGGCATCACGGTTGAGCGCTGGAGGGAGCAGATTGAAGGGTTCGAGAAGAGGGAGAGGGGCACCAACGCTGCCGACGTTGAGAAGGCGACAGCGGCCCGGATTGAGACTCAGGGGATGCTGGACAAGGCAGAGAGGGCGATAGAGGCACTTAGAGTGTTGCTCTATCAGGTCAATAAGGACTGGAAGAAACTCAACAACCGCGTCCTCGGCCATATCCTCTACTCCCCACCCATCACCCTCGGCGTCGGTAAACATCTTTTCACGGAGGACTGGGGAATTTTCCAGGTCGACCGCGCCAAGCTCGGTGACGGCTTCCAGGGCAATAAGATGGACCTTGGTGCATTTTGACTATCCGACTAAGACCGTCTACTAACCTAAATATTATTTATATCTAGGAACGAAGCTGACGCCCGACGAGTTTACGGTCAAATGTTTCCCCCGCGGAGACGCCAACTGGAAGTTCAAATATCCCGCAGATCGTCTGCTTCCACTTAGGGGCACCATCACCGACGAGTTGATGCGTAACCCCGACATGTGGGACTTGGACGGCGAACCATGCTTGTTGCTCGTCAAGAGCGGCAATGCCACTGGCACCACCATCGGCCGCGCGAACGGCATCTTCTCCATTGTTCGCGACTACTTCCAGGACATGTCCATCAACCAGACCTCCATGGAGTGGGGGATATTCAACTACGACAGCAAGTCGGAAGTCTTTTCGGAACCTGGCGATTCGGGCTCAGCAATCGCCGACATCCGTGGCCGTATCGGTGGCATGCTTACCGGCGGTTCTGGTAAGAGGAAGTCCTCCGATATAACCTATGCCACGCCGTTCTGGTGGCTTCTGGAGCGTATCAGTGCCAACAGGTTCCCCAACGCGCACCTCAACGTCGTCGCCTAGGCATCTCGACATCAACAATGACATCGAAGACCGTTTTTTTCTGCAACTTTCGCTTTCTTCTACCACAGCTGGGGGAACATGGAAAAATGCATTGTCCAATGTTTAAATTTAGCAGAACACAGCAAAACATAAAGTTTCTGTGCATATGTATCTTGCATAGACTGAAACATGAGTGACGTCACTCATAACGGTCAGTTTCAGAATCAACCCATTGTCTTGTAATGAGCGACGTACACTGATCACTGATGTCGGACGATAATTCCATGGATGTCGACGATGTCCCCAAGACCCTTCTCCATCCTATTTCTCTTTCTCAATCTTCTCCTTCCTCGCTCCCCCTACCGCAGGCTGAAGTGGACAAGTTCAAGAAGGATATGATACTGGCCTCAAAACTGCGAATGTTGGTCGAGTCGCTTGATCGGCGCTGGAAGTGACAAAGAACAACTGCAAAACGTGTTATTTTCTGTTCTCTCTTCTTGCGGGAGGATAGTGTTGTCGCAGGCAACTCTGCAAAAGAACCTTATCGACCTTTCAAATTCCGAGAATATTGATAAGCTTGTGAGGAGCTTGAATGACGACGAGGTCGAGGAATTGAGGAACATAGTACAGAAAGGAGATTGGGTGGGCCTGATTATGCATCGTATGTGCCCTTGCTTCGCTTCCGAATACGATATATTGTAATGCGGTACTGGCACAGCGAAACTTCGGAAATCAGCTCAAGATCTCATTGTCGATCGACGACTTGAAAAGAAGCAAGCTTTGTTTTTCTTTATCTCTCCTTTTATACTTACGCGCCATACACTCCTAGTCTCCACGAATATAATGAAGTATGGTTGCTCAGCTAACCCTGCTTGACCATTGACTCATTTCTAAAGGACTCGGCAAAGCATACACGCAACACTTCATTGGAGATTTTGCCACAGAGTTCATCAAGCATATCAAACGGGCTGATCTTGCGGACCACACGATAGGGGGGACACCTCTCTACGCTAAAGCCATCTCCGTGATTCAAAGTTCTGGAACAGGTAAATCACGCATGCTAACAGAGGTGTGTATGTTTCGGTTGGCAATGCTACGCTAAGCAAGTTTCCGCTAGGTTGGTAAACACATATTCACGCTTCCGATCTGCCTTCGCAAGTCTATTGATCTAGGCTATCGACCTGGGGACGAGCCCGTTGTGAAGTTCTTTTCCACGTTGCCCAGAAATAATGACCTGAGCCTCACTGTGCATGCTGCCATTGCTTGCTTCCTTGCTGCTGCGCATCAAATGATGCTTGAAATGCTACAGAAGGTGTGCAAGGAGCAGCGGGTCAAAAAAAGTAAATTACTGATGTATTGGCATACGCTTATGGAGCCAATTGGGGCGCGTGATAGCCGAGAAAGGTTTTTAAAAGAAGTGGTCGAACGAGCAAAGACAGTCAGTCGTTTCATTCTTCTTTCGGCTTGTTAGAATAAATACTGTCCTGGTGACAACCTGGACCTCTCCACAGCGTCTAAGAGTGCGAAGGGAGAGTAGTGATGACAGAGTATATAGACTGGGTCAAACTGATAGGGAATCACCCTATCGGTTGTCTACCTATATACATTTTGTGTTATCTACTCAAGGTAGCTAACCGGGGTAATCTGTGGGTAGCATATATGACAGATAGCAATAATAGTTTACTCTGGAATCTAGATTCATGGTCCTATCAATTAGATCGTGTCTCGAATCCCAACACGGCTGAGCGCTCTTAGCATATTGGCAGTTGATGTCAGAGGTGGACCCCTTTACTAGTAACGGCAGTACCTTTAAAAGCGGTCCTACCAGGAAGGACGACCTCGGTTTAGAACCCCGTGACATGGCTAGCCACTTATATAGGCAACGCGTCAAAAAGGCCACCGAGGAACTCATGAAATTTCTTTCCGATGTCCTTCCCAGCCAAACGATGAGCGTAATGTACTTTGACGAAGCACAGGAATTGGGTTCGCTCTTTTGGATCTTTTTGCGTCTCGTGCAGCATCAGTCACCATTCGTAAAAATGTGGTACACCTTCATGGGAACGAAGTCGAGGATCTCCGATTACGCTCCTCCTCCCAGCGGGAGTCAGTCTGTCGCTTGTTTGCACATGTCTGACTGAAGCAATAGTGCCTTCTGCACGACTCAAAGAGGAGTTGTCGCGAATCTTACCACCCTACATTAATCTTGGCTTCAACCAGCAAGTGATAGCCAAGAGCCGGGCGGCAGTTACCGTACGTATGGGTGACATGGAAACCATCAAGTTCAGGCGCTCCTTGAACTCCGACTCCCATCATCCTCCCTACATCCGCCCTCTTGTTTTTGAATCCAGCCCTTCCCTCCATACTGGCTGGTTGTTTCGTTCCCTGGCCCTTCGCCTCAGGCCGTCCGCTCATTTGTCCATCGACAGTCGCCGTTTTCAAGTCCTTTTGGACCACGTGTTCTTATCGATCCCATCGATCTGTCGCCTTGCTTAGCTGGCCTTCAGCACCAGCCGATTTGCTTCGTTACCAGCTTTGGTATAGCTGCGTTTGTGGATATCCGCCTCGACAAATCCTCGTGACGTTTGGGGTGAATGGTGAAAACCCCGGCTAGTTACAAGTTTCAGACCTAGTGAAACTCGTCGTCTAAGCCACGATACGGCTGTCAAGATTGCAGGGAACGCCGTAGAACTCTGGGGACATGCGGTAACCCAGTCCTGCATGGTAGTTGCGACTCCATCCTTTACAGGTATAGGCCGCATTTGTGGGTGTTGCCTCGAACAACCCTCAGCCAGTTTTAGCATCGCTACAAGAGCTACGGAATGGGCCTCTTGATATGAGGCTCTTAGGATTCGCTTTCAGAGCCGCTTAAGCAATGGTGTTTTTTTTAGAAACCAATGTACTTTGTGACTGCCATACTGTGAAAGTAGGACGTAGAAGAAAAAGTGTTATTAGGTTAGTTAGGGCATGGTCTCTAGTTAGTCCGACGGCCAGGTCCGTTCGGGAGTAGTGTAGCTTGTAGCTACTTTTTCTCAACAATAGCATATTTCTATACGCAAAAAAAAAAAAAAAAAAAAAAAAAAGAAACCATCAAGTTTATCTCCCAATATGGAAGGCCAATGTACGCATACCTCACCTGGTTGCTCATTTCGTTACCAGGTGGAGTGCACTGCCAGAAGTAAAGGAAAGCAGCACAATCTATATGGCTTCCTTCAAACTTCTAAATGGGGAGCCTTTCGATGCCGAGAATAAGGACCATGTCTTTGCTGTACTCTCACAGCATCTCTGTCTAGATCTGGTCCTTACTGCTTCAGAGGCTATAAAACTTGCGGATCGCGGTGTCGGGCATCACATGAGGCTTCTCACTGGCGTCACAACTAACTCCAACGGATTCTACACGAACTTGCCTTCAGAGCCCATCCTCGTGATGGGCAGTATTGATATATTGTACAAGGCACCTGACCTTCTAGGGAAAGTTTTGAACACCTTGAGCCGAGGTCTATGTGGTGCTGGACTCGTCGAAAAGGGTATTTGGGGTGAACTTTGTGCGTGTACGCTTCTCCTCATTGCCCGCGACTTCGCTGTCCCACTTCAATCTGATGCTGGGAATTTCTTGAAGCCTGTCCCTCTGATGTGTTTCCTTCGTACACTTTTCGGAAGAGTCATATTCGACCCTTCGATAAACGAAAGTTTGACAATGCCTTTGCCAACGCATACATGAATTTTACGCATTGGATCAGCACCCGGGACCCCATCTCTGAGGAACCGAACCAGTAAGTATGACATGGTAAAGCTTCTTTGCATGGACCTGCTGATTTGCACGTGTGCGGGCAAATGCTTGCAGACCCATGGGCTCGTGGCGGAGGGCTTCAGTGTTGCTTTTGCCGAGGAGAGATCGGCCTTCTACTTCCTGTATATCATGGTTCCTTCAATCCAGATTCAATATTTGATCCCTCCTGACTCTCCGCAATTGCGGCACAGATCAAGTTTAGAACTGACAGAGACCTGGATGCCGAATTTGCAATACGTCCAATTGGTGTTATCCGTGATCTTGACAACCCTCTTCTGTACCTAGCCATACTCATGGAACTTGGTTGTGAACAGTGCTTCAAAGAAAATGGCAAGAAGATAAAGTACCTGGCATCCGAACCCCTTGCTGATGGTGCATTCCGATCGCTTTGTGAGGCATGGAATGCAGCTGCGAAGGACCTTGAAACTAACACCAAGAAGGTGGCCGTCAAGAGGTTAAAGAAAAAGGTTCACGATGCACGAATTGCTGTTGATTCCTACAATCGATACTTGATATCAGTTTGTGGCGCCTCTCCAGACGTGTATTACATCTTGGGCTTAGCAAACATCGCAACTGAGTTTGTGACCCTGCTCAGTATCATCATGCCATCGAGTGACGCAGAACGCACAAGAATGCACATGCGGCCTTTTGAACGCTTGTCAGAAAAATCTCCTCATACTGATTGGACGTGGAACTATGGTGTGTTGAACAAAAAATGGCATTTATACAGAAATTATAGCTATATATGTATAACCAAGAACCATTTTTTTGAAATGTTTTTTTTACCATTTGGAAGCTTATATATATACTATGTCAGCCCTGCAATAGCTAAGAAATTGGTGGTCTAGTTCATGAGATATGGACACTACAATGTTCAGCCTTATTCTGGAGACCTTCTTTATTTGGTAATATGTGACATACATGTGACATGTGCATTTCCACCACAAAATACTTGCATTTTCTCATCAAGAGGGCAGTTTGTGTGTGTGTGTACACATTTCCAGTGACAGGAAGGATATAGAACAACAAAGTGGAGGGAACCAGCAACAGAGTAAGTCAGGTAAATGTATTATCCCTAGCAGACCATGTTATGAGCATAACTCATTCTGCTTCAATTTTATAGTAATGATGTTGATGACACTTATGAAGATATGGACTTGGGAAGTTGGGATATATTTTTCTTTTCTTTGTATCTTTTTATCTGGACTGAAACATATAGATATAAGGGCTGGGCAACGAGACACTACAGAGGGATGCCTATGCAAACACTGCAGCCCTTATTAGGAAGGTGGTTAGGTCAGCATTGGATATGGGACATACTGAGTGCTGACTGGGACAGCAGCCTAATGATGGGCCTACACCATGAAAGGAATCATGGGTGGTATGGCACCTGAGGGGCAACAAGGGAATACCTGCATGTACTGAGGAACTGGTACTGGGATTCATGGGAATGGCTGAGAGCGCTACACAATCAAATGCTGCCATATATGGGGAGATTGGGATGGATATGGTCATATGGGTGCAGGCTGGCTGCTGCGCATTGTCTCTTTATTGTGAGGGACTTTAGCTGTGCACCGATTGTGCACAGACCATAGAGATGGTATATAAGGGCTGTAGTTTAGTGTAGGTAGCCCTTAAGTCTCTAGATAGTTTTTGTCACCTAGACATTACTAGCAGAGCAATCAGAATCGTTTCTGGCCTAACAAGCCTCACTGTGGGGTTTTGTGGTTGTGTTTAGGGATGTCCTAACATAATCTAGAGACTTTACCATCTACCCTGTTGGTCTTACAGCACTGAGCAGTCTTGCTCGTTGTTGCTCACAGTGCCAACAGCCTAGTTTCTTTCTGAGAGGTAGTAACTGCGCAGCCCGTGACCTCTCCAGGTGACATTGACTTTGATAGCATATACTGTTGATGGGTCTCAAACAAGAGATCCTCAATATGCCCCATTGGGCCTGACGACAAACCCTACTTGGGTGTCTACACACATTTACGGATGAGAGTACTGGTATTGCCAGGAGAGTGTAGGCAGGAGTCCACAGATGCACCCTGGGTACAGTACACTGTATTTGCAGAATAGCTCAGGAACAAGCGAAAACATTTGATTTGTGTTGTGTATCAAGGCTGAACTGAAGTCCTCTCATACCCTCTGTACAAGCAGTGACTACCTGATTTCGTCACTGATAACTTGGCACAAGGACATTGAGGTGAATAGCTGGGCACACACATTTTGATAGCTTGTGGACCCACAACACTGCAGACAGTATCCCTCTTGTTTCCCAAGAGGCATGAATACGACAGGTGCAGATTTTTGGCCGATAGAATGGACCAATTGTTGATGGAGGGCCCAAAGTTGGTTGAAGATCTTTTTTACAGATCAAATATACAAGAGAGCATGCGTTGCTCATTTGAATACATTTTACCTCATGCCCAGGCAACACTTTTGGAGATTGGATGCATCTTTGAAGTGGACTGGGTCACCAATAGCAATAGGGTCCCAACTGGACCAGCAGAGATAACCAGCGATACTATTTACCGCTGCTATGACAACCATGTACAACTGTGGTGGGCATTCCTGAAGGAACGATGATGAGAGAAGTGCGCACTTGCACAGGAGATCCTCTGGCAACATGAAGCCAAGGAGTTATGAATCCAAACAGAGGCATGGGAGGCCCTGATGGAACAATGGGCAGCAAACCGAACTGCATTACGGGCAAAATGGGCCCTAGAAAGAGCTACCAGGGAATACTTAACCCTGACAAATTTACTGAACAACATGTTCAAAGGGGACGCATCCAGTCCTGTATGGAAGGTGCTAATGGCATTGGAATATAACCAATGGATCATGATGATCCTTGATGGAGAAAAGGCCATCCGAAACTATGGAGTGGCACCAGAAAAAATACAATATGAATGCCATACAAAAGAGTTGTATGAGCATGAAGGCATGGTCATGGAACCTGCTGATTGGAATGCACTAATGCATGTGCTCAACGGAACTCAGCCTCATAAAGCCAGAGTACTGGAACAAGTACAAATGGCTGGCATACCCAACCATTAAAGCAATCTGGGAGATGGAAGCAGAATTCCGAAATGAAGGATTTCATATGAGGTGGACTACCACTGACCAAAAAGATGTGGTACATGTAGGCCTAGAGATGGCCAATGTAAATGGATGGGACATGGTGGAAATATTATTCACCAGTGGCCACAAAGAGCTCAGAGTGGGAGCAGGACCCTTTCGGCTAACAGTTGACATGATCACCCATGCATACCATGCCTTGCTGGGATACGGAGAACACTGGGCAGATACCCAAACACTGGAACCCCTATCTGCCATGCAACCTGCTGCAGCAGTAGCAGCAAGGGAAGACAAAATCACCTGGCAAGCTGAAGAAAGACAGCGAGCCATCACCAGTGCAGGACAGGCCATAGCTGCCATGATAAATGAATATCAGTGGTCTAATTGAATTGAACCTGATCCACTCACAAAGGCAGAAATGCCTGACTACTATCAAGGAGATCCATGAACAGTGGACAGTTGGTTATGTCAGATGGAGACGTACTTTATGTTGGCTTGGGAAAAGGAGCCATTGTGTAAAATCTTGATATGCCTGTACAGAATTAAAGGCAGAAAAGGAGACAGAGCTGCAGATTGGAGTGGAGTAAAACTCAAAGTGCTCCAAGAAGCACAGCAGGAGTTTCAAGACAAAATCGACACCAGTGGTGTTAGGACAACCCTAAACACAACCTCAGAGACTCAAAGTGATGGTTTGTTAGACCAAAGGCAAAGCTATTGCTCAAGTAGAAGTGTCTAGGACACAAACTATCTAGAGTCTTAGGGACTTGCTACCTAAGACAACAACCCTTATATACCCACTCCCTGGTCTGTGCACAGTCGGCATGCAGCTAAAGTCCCTCACAATAGAGACGATGTGCAGCAGCCAAGTCTGTGCCCATATGACCATACCTGGAGTCATCCTCTCACACCAACACACTGTCTCTTCCATATATGGCTGTGCCTATTGTCCTTGCACTCAGCCATTTCCCATGTTGCCCCTCAGGCACCATTTGGCATATGAATCTGTCATAGCCTAGGCCCATCATCAGGCCGTATTCCTGTCAGCACTCGGTCTATCCTCATAGCCAATGCTGACCTAACTGCCTTCCTTATAAGGGTCGCAGTCCTAACATAGCCAGCCCCTGCAACTGCTGTATCATCCATGCCTGGTATCTAATCATTTGAGTCCAGATAAAAAGATAAAAAGAAAAGAAAAATATAGTCCATCTCCCCAAGTCTGTATCTTCATAAGTTGTATTGATGTCATTACTGTGAAAAATGGTTTATGCTTGTAACATGTCCCTCTCCTCAAGGCCTTGCATCCTGAGAGGCTGATGTTGCTGAGTCCACATAGTGTGGATCTTTTTTCATCTGCTCATAAAAGTGGTCCAACTTCATGTCCCTTTCCTCAGGTGTCATTCTCGACTGCTCTGAGTCCTCATCCTCGATCTCCTCAACAGTGGTTTGGGGCATTCAACACCCTTTACTTGTTTTTGTTGGTCTTCCTCCAATTCACTGCTTTCTGTTGCAGCTGCCTTTTTCTGTTTCACCTCCCTTGATCATTTTAATATTTTCTTCTCAAGACACACAGTGTCTTTTTCTCAAGTGATCCGCTCCTCCTCTGGTTCCCCACCCCCATCTTCTGGGAAATTAAGCACAGGTTTAACCTGCCCGCTGTGCTCTAGGTCTCTAGAGAATGTCCCATCGGTATTGTCAGGCAACTCCTGGATTGCCACTCAACTTCCTTTCCAATTGTGCCACCGGTGCTCCATGTTGTCAAGGTACTTGCATCCAAAGTGTCTGTCCTCCCATCCAAATAATTTTTTCTGCCACCTCTGCTGTGGTGTCATCCTGTAAGGGTTTTGCTGTGATGCCCTTATGTTTTGTACTTGCTTTGGTGCATGAGGGTTTTCTTTGTGGAATTTCTTCACCTTTGCTCGGGCATTGGCGACATTTTCTGCTGGTTCCCAGGTAGACTCTTCTACCAGATAGTTTTTCCATTTAATGAGGTACTCCAACCTCCCTCCACCGCATCCACTAATGTGACTGTCCATGATTTCCTCCACTTCGTACTTGTCCTCCTGGGATTCCTCCACCATCTGCACATCCTTGCACGCTGCTGCTTTTGCTTTTTGTTTTGGGAACTCCAGTTCCCTGTACAGTTTCAACAAGACTTCATTGAACATGTTGTAGACCCGCCATGATGCTGGAATTTTGAGTTTATAAGATGACTTGCCAACTTTGGCGAGGACCTCTAGTGGACCAACAAATTTGCCATTGAGCTTCTTAGTTGCTCGAATGACTGGTAGATTTTCTGTACTGAGATAAACCTTGTCTCCTGGTTTATACTCTCGTGCTGCCTGTTGATGTGTATCATACTGCTCCTTCATTATCTGAGCAGCCTTTTCTAAGGCTTTTTTGGCTTTGGCATGTACCTCTTCAATCTCTTTAGCCAATTGTTCCACCACTACTGCTTTTGGTGCATATGTGGGGTCCAACCCCTTGTTGGGGTGTCATCCATAGTTCATAAAAAAAGGGGTAAAGCCTGTTGCAGAGTGTACTCGATCGTTGTGGCAGAACTGCACCACTGATAACCAATTGCTCCAGTTGTCTTGGCAATTGTTTACAAACATAGTCAAGAATTCTTTGACTTCTTGATTTACTCGCTTGGTTTGTCTGTCTGTCTGTGGATGGTAGGCTGTTGATCAGTTGGCCTTAATCCCTAACATTCCATACAGATCATTCATAAATTTTGAAGCAAATTGTGGTCCCCTGTTGCTTATAACTTTCCTCGGGAGGCTGTGCTCCTGGAACACATTATCCCTAAACAGCACCACTGTTCCTTGCAATGTAATTTCTTTTGTGGTTGGCAAGAAGTATGACTTCTTAGTGAACCTATCTGTTACGAGCATAAATCATTTTTCACAGTAACGATGTCGATACGACTAATGAAGATACAGACTCAGGGAGATGGGATATATTTTTCTTTTCTTTTTATCTTTTTATCTGCACTCAAATGATTAGGTACAAGACTCAGGCAATACTATGGTTGCAGGGACTGGCTATGTTAGGACTGCGACCCTTATAAGGAAGGAGGTTAGGTCAGCATCAGCTATGGGGATAGACTGAGTGCTGATAAGAATGCGGCCTGATGATGGGCCTAGGCTATGACGGATTCATAGGCCGAATGGCACCTGAGGGGTGACATGGGAAATGGCTGAGTGCAAGAACAATAGGCACAGCCGTATATGGAGGAGACAGTGTGTTGGTGTGAGAGGACGACTCCAGGTATGGTCATATGAGCACAGACTTGGCTGCTGCACATTGTCTCTATTGTGAGGGACTTTGGCTGTGTGCTGACTGTGCACAGACCAGGGAGTGGGTATATAAGGGTTGTTGTCTTAGGTAGCAAGTCCCTAAGACTCTAGATAGTTTGTGTCCTAGACACTTCTACTTGAGCAATAGCTTTTGTCTTTGGCCTAACAAGCCATCACTTTGAGTCTTTAGGTTGTGTTTAGGGTTGTCCTAACATAATCTAGAGTCTTTACCACCTTCCCCATTGGTCTTACAGCACTGAGAATGCCTTGCTCGTTGTTGCAGCCTAGTTTGATTCTGAGAGGTAGTAACCACACAGCCTGCAACCTCTCCAGGAAACTCCAATTACACCACACATACTGTCAACAGGCATCGAATGAGACGTCCTCAATACACCCATTTTGGGTCTGTCTACCCACAGTAGCAAATGAGAATACTAGTGTGTCGGGAGAGCATAGGCAGGAGACCACAGACGTGCCCCAAGCATAGTATATTGTTACTGCCCACTGCCGCGCCTCACCTATCAGCTCCGCCAATAGGGCGGAGTGTTGACGTCCTGCCTGTGCCAACTCCTCTACCTGCTCCGAGATGCTGTCGATATCCTTCTGAAGGAGCTGTTGCTGAAGCCCCTGTGACTGAAGCTTGGTAAGCCCCTCTGCCACGAGGTCCTGCACCACTTGGCTGCTGACCGTTGCTCGCTGCTGATAATGAATGGTTCCTGTGCCCCCGACATCGGAAACATCATTGAATGGAGCGGCTTCTGTGTCACTCATCTCGACAACAGCCTTGGATTTGACTTTGTGCAGCCCGCGTTGAGCCACCAACTCCCTGTCTACCTTGCAGCATTGCTTCTGTTGCTGACATGCCACACAGACCTGGCCAGTGGTGGGGGGAATGCATTCCTCCCCGTTCTGCACACGACTAACCAGTTGGTATGCAGCACATGAAGAGAAAGAGAACTCACTGGTCACAAGCCTGCCACTTGCCTGGTGTAACAGATGTGGACTTGGATCTGGGCCATTTGGAAGACCCTGCCTTAGAAATGTCGCCAGCACCATGGACCCACTTCCCCATGCCCATTGTACGAGTCGCCTCTTGAGCATTGGCCATGTCCCGACCCGCCTTGCCAGCTGCACTGACTGCCACATTGACAGGCGAGCCGCCACAGGACTCCTGAAGGCGACACACCTGTTCTGCCCACAACTGCCATTCTGCGGCCTCCTTGCAATCCCACCATTGATGCACCTGAGCCAGGGCCTCCTGATGACACCTCTCCTCCTCCTCCCGTGCCAGTTCCACTCGTAGTTCCAACATCTGGGCCTGCCACGCCTCAATCTGTTGATCCCGTTCCTGCACAGCCTCCACCTGAAGGCAGTCCTGTTCTTCACACTCAAGACATGCAGCCTCTTCCCATGCACGTGCGGCCGCCGCCAAAGCCACATCACACATGGCCTCCTCCTCGAGTCAGGCAAGTAGGGCCAGGGTAGAATCGGAGGAGGACATGGTTGAATAAAAAGAATGGGTTTGTTGACTCAACTCATGGAACTTAAGCAAGGTTCTTTCACATGGACGAGCCCACTCTCACAATCATGCGTAACAAGACCAAAAGCACTACCCTGCAGCCGCTCAAATGACAAGGCACCACTGACCTGTGGGCACTGCACAGAACCAGTGGAATAGTTCACCCGACAAAATCACAGTCAAGTCATCACTTACACTCTACCGTAATTAGCCATCTCTACTTGCGTTTCTTCATAGGGCCTCTCCGACCTCCACACGCTACTCAGTGAAGCCGCACAGTGACGACAAGGCGCCTGACTGGGGACAGTCAGATTTTAAGTGGGGGGGAGATGATGAGCATAGTCCATGGGTAATGGCGGAATGGTAACCAAGCGTGGCGATGCACACATCAGGTGCAAGGTCCATAGCCAAGCCAAGGATGAACAATGCCCTGAACCCCCGCACTTGACGTCGAACTGCTCCGCCACGCCTGTGCCAGCTCCGTGATCAAGGCGCCTGACACCGCACTTGCTGCTGCCTATAGCCACGACGCCATGACTAATGGATGGCCCACGCCAACATGCGGACCTCCAAAGCTACCCGCACCAGCACAAACTACCCACCCGCTGTATCCGCTAGACGCACACTCTTCATCACCACACTCCACACCTGTAACACCTGTGCCAGCAGCCCCGACATCGGACTAAATAACTCGAAACCTGTGGCATGTCCACCCCAGGCACTTAGTCACCTGAAACTGGCCTAACAGTGGAAACTGAAGCTAGAACATCAGTAGCACCAAATCCAAGATCAGTCAAGGGCGATTGGAGCTAGCCTAGGAGGGCACTCAGGGAGCACTAGTCGTAGGTTGGGCACTATCCCAGAAAAAGGCATAAAGCACACCATGTCAGCAGAACTAGACCAGCAACGGAAAGGTCGCTGGTGCTATTGGACGTGGTCACTGTTGCATAGGAGTTCTGTGAAAGGTCACCCATCATCCATACTGTACCCCAAAAAACATATATAAGGTCTCATAGCACACTGTAAAAAGGTAGGTAGAAGCCCCCACACTGTATAATGCTCGAGTCTTTTTCTTCATCTTCTTAGAATTGTCCTTCTTGCGTCCCTGTCTGCATCGCATCCCCTCTCCACATTAACCCCTGTGCCTTGCACGCTCCTCGTCACACTGCACGTCCTCGCCTCGGGTCCATAACTATACCGCCCCGCACCATCCAACAGAGCCACTTCCATCTTTCTGAGCCCGTGCCAGTGTTTCCACTCATGGAATTCGTCATGCTACGTCGGATTAACTCTATACAGGTTGGACTAACATCGGCAGCTCTCAGCCCTGGTACTTTCCACCTCGGAGTAGTCGGGAAATTTAACAACGACCTCACCCCTCCTTTCCCTTCTACTGACAGTGCAACGGTAGAATAGGTTTATCATTGTGTGTGAGCTTGATGAGCTGAGTGCATAATCCATCCTGATCTGGGATGTATATTTTCCCTTGATAGTGTACAATGTGGTCAGAGTACATCCAGTCTTGGAGTTTAGATTTTATTGGTGGTGTGCAATGATTCTGAATTACTTTGACTAGTATTTGTCCAACGTTGTCCTTGGTCATGCCTTTGCATAACTTGCCAAGTCTTGGGATCGAACCCGAGAGTACAAGACAGAGGGCTTTGGCGTTTCGCCCTTGCGAAGGGGCTCGTCAGAGGGCTTCACCGCTGCCCTAACGCCTCGTTATAGTAGACATTGCTACCCAACTTATCCAGTAACGTCAACTTGCAGCGCCTTGTTAGTAAGCGCGCTGAGTCAACCGCCCAGAGCTGGGTTATGTGAGGGGTCATGCCTCCTGCTCCCTGGGACATTGGACCGCCGGCCCGCTGATGAGACCAACTGCCGACATGCTGCGCACCTGAAAGGATCACTCCTAACAAGTGGACTTAGCGCTAGTCTACCTGTATGGCTCCTGGCCCGCGATGATGAGACAGTGACTAAAGCTCAGTCGGCAGTCTCCGAAGATAGTGCCGAAAGTGCTAAAGCTTATCAGCTAGGTCATTCTCAATAATTCTGATGAATCATTCAGGGGGTAGTACTGTGATTTCTTCTGGAATGTCATTGGTTCCTATGTGGTCTGGTTGTTGGGACAGAGCATCTGCTTCAAACATTCTGGTTCCTGCAATGTGTTCAATTTGAAGGTCAAATTTGCTTCGAAAGGAGGACCATTGTGCTTGTCTGGGGGTAAGCTGCTGTGGGGTTCAGTAAAAGGATAGGTTCTTATGGTCACAATGGACAATGGTGGTATGTGGTGATCCAGGTAAGAAGTGTTGCCAGGCTGCGAGTCCTTTAACAATTGCCAATAGTTCTCTGTCATAAATTTGATAATTCTGCTCTGTTGTGGTTAGGACATGCGAAATGAAGCCACAGGGGTGTAAGAGTCCTGCTTCATCCACTTGTTTCAGGACTGCTCCTATCACTTTATTTGATGTGTCAGTTTGTAAGATGAAAGGTTGGGTGATACCTGGCATCCAGAGTACTGGGGTGGTGGTAAATCAGTGTTTCAGATTGTCAAATGCCATCTGCCTTTCTGGTGTCCAAAGGAACGCTTCATCCTTCTTTGTGAGATCAGTGAGTGGCCAAGCCAGAGTTGCGAAGTTTCTGATGAATTGTTGGTAAAAGTTTCCAAATCCTAAGAAGGATCATACTTGCTTGACCATTGTTGGCATTGGCCAGTCCACTATTCCTGCCAGTTTGATTGGGTCCATTGTTATTTCTCCAGGTCTGATTATTATTCCAAGGAATTCGATTTCCTGAGTGCAAAATTTGCATTTTTTGAGTTTGAGAAACAAGTTGTTCTCTTTCAGCTGTATTAGGATGTGCTTTGTCCAGGTTTCTAAATCTTTGGTTGTTGTTCCACATATTAGGATGTTGTCCATGTAGATGATCAACCATCCTTCATTGATCATATCTTGGAAGTATTCGTTCATCATTGTCTGGAAGGTGGATGGGGAATTGCATAGACCAAAGAACATGATGGTTGGCTTGTATAATCCTTTGTTAGTTATAAAGGCTGCCTTCCATCTCCTTCCTTTATTCAGACATTATTGTATCCCCATTGGAGATCTAGCTTTGTAAAGTATCGAGTGCCAGATAGTTTAGTCATTAGATCAGAGATTAGTGGTAGTGGGTACACATTTTTTTATTGTCCATTCATTTAGGTATCAGTAATCCTGACATGGTCAGAGCACTCCATGTTAGGACTGGCCTAAACAAAACCACAAAGCTTATGAGAAAGAGGCTTGTTCAGCCAAAGACGATTCTAGTAGATTCCAGGAGTTCTGTCTAGGACAAGAAACTACCTAAAGTCTTAGGGACTGACTACCTAAGACCACAGCCCTTATATACCAACTCCCTGGTCTGTGCACCATCAGCGCGCAGCTAAAATCCCTCACAATAGAGACAATGTGCAGCAGCCAAGTCTGTGCCCATATGACCTTCCCTGGAGTTATCCTCTCATGCCCACACACTGTCTCTCCCTATATGGCAGCATCTTATTGTGTAGTGCCTTCAGCCATTCCCATGAACACCAGTACTGTTCCCTCAGTACCTTCAGGTATTCCCATGTCACCCCTCAGGCACCATGCTGCCCATGATTCCCTTCATGGCATAGGCCCATCATTGGGCCATCATCCCAGTTGGCCCTCAGTACATCCCATAGCCGATGCTGACCTAACCACCTTCCTATTAAGGGCTGCAGTCCTAACATAGCCATCCCATGGTGACATCTCATCATCTAGCCCTTGTATCTAAACATTTGAGTCCAAATAAAAAGATAAAAAGAAAAGAAAAATAGATCCTGTCTCTCCAAGTCTGTGGCTTCATAAGTTGTATTGATGTTGTTACTGTGAAAAATGAATTTCCTGCTTTCTGCTCATAACATGCCCCTCTCCTCAAGGCCTTGCATCCCGAGAGGCTGACATCTCTGCATCCACATAGTGTGGATCTTTCTTCATTTTTTCACAAAAGTGGTCTAGCTGCTTGTCCCTCTCCTCAGGGTTCATCCCCAACCATTCTGAGTCTTCATCTTCAATCTCTTCCACAGTGGTCTTCCACTGTATTAACTTCTTTTCAGGGTGTGCAATGCCCTTTATCCGTTTCTGTCAGTCTTCCTCTGACTCACTGCTGTCTTTAGCAGCTATTATGTTTTCCTTTTTCAAGATTTTCTTGGCAAGACATGCCATGTCTCACTCACGAGCCCTTCGTTCCTCTTCTGGCTCTGCCATTTCCTTCTGTGGGAAATTAAGCACAGGTTTCACCTGCCCGCCATGCTCCAGATCTCTGGAGAATGTCCCATCGGTATCATCTGGCAACTCCCAGAGTGCTGCTCGACTTCCTTTCCAATGGCACCATTGGCGCTCCATATTTTTGAGATACTCACATCCAAAGCGTCCATCCTCCCATCCAAATAATTTTTTCTGTCTCCACTGTTGCAGAGTTATCCTGTAAGGAGTGTGCTGTGACACCCTTATGTTTTGTATGCATTTCAGTGCATGGGGATTCTCCCTATGGAATTTTTTAACTTTGGCCTGTGCATTAGCCACATTTTCTGCTGGTTCCCAGGTAGACTCTTCTACCAGATAATTTTTCCATTTAATGAGGTATTCCAACCTCCCACCTCCATGTCCACTGATGCAACTGTCCATGATTTCTTCAACTTCATACTCATCCTCCTGGGATTCTTCCACCATTTGCACATCTTTGCACGCTGCTGCTTTCGCTTTTTGTTTGGGAAACTCTGGTTCCCTATACAGTTTCAATAAGACTTCATTGAAGACATTGTAGACTCTCCAGGATGCTGGAATTTTAAGTTTGTAAGATGATTTGCCAACCTTGGCAAGGACTTCTAGTGGACCAACAAATTTGCCATTGAGCTTCTTGGTTGCTCGAATAACTGGTAGATTTTCTGTACTGAGATAAACCTTATCCCCAGGTTTATACTCTCGCACCACCTGTTGATGTGTATCATACCGCTCCTTCATTATCTGAGCGGCCTTTTCTAAGGCTTTTTTGGCCTTGGCATGTACGTCCTTGATTTCTTTTGCTAGTTGTTCTACTGCTACTGCTTTTGGGGCATAGGTTGGGTCCAACCCCTTGTTGGGGTGTCATCTGTAATTCATAAAGAACAGGGTGAAACCCATTGCCAAGTGAACTCAATCATTGTGGCAGAATTGCGTCACTGACAACCAATCACTCCAGTTGTCCTGTTGGTTGTTTATGAACATTGTCAGGAATTCTTTTACCTCCTGATTCACCCATTCTGTCTGACTGTCTGTTTGAGGATGGTAGGCTGTAGATCTGTTAGCCTTAATCCCTAGCATTCCAAAAAAGTCATCCATGAACTTGGATGCAAATTGGGGTCCTCTGTCACTGATGACTTTCCTCAGGAGGCCATGCTCCCAGAACACATTATCTCTATAAAGAACTGCTGTTCCTTGCAAAGTGATTGCCATTGTGGTGGGTAGGAAGTACGACTTCTTGGTGAACCTATCTACTATTACTAAGATCATGTCGTTGCCTTTTGACTCTGGCAACGGTCCAATAAAGTCTACCAATATCACCTCCCATGGTTCCAAGGGAACCTTGTTTGGTTGTAGTGGTGCTGCATGCGCCTGCCTGTCTGGTTTTTGCCTTCTGGCAAGTTTTGCACCCTGGAATGTAATGCTCAATATCTTCGCACATATTTGGCCACCAAAAGTTTCATGTCAAAGACTCCAATGTCTTTGCAACCCCTGAGTGCCCCCAAGAATGATGGATCATGATAATATCCTCGCATAATGTCACAACCACTGGTACATAGACTCTTCCTTTCCAGGTAACGAGTCCCTTTTCTAACTTGTAATCTCCTCCTATCCTTTCAAGGCCTTTGACCACCTGGGTCTCCCACTGCTGCTTGGGCACTTCTTTGATATCCTTCATGATGTCGTCTAATGTGCGATCATCATCATACACCTGTGTCTGTATAAAAAGGTGTTCTTTCAATAACACCACTCCCTCATTATCATTTTCTCCATGGGCATGCCCCGCCCATCGTGACAATAAATCTGCTTTTGTGTTTGACTCTCCACTCCTATGTTTGATTACAAAATTGTAATCTTGTAGGTCTGTTACCCAATGCGCTTGTTGCCTATTTAGATTTTGTGCTTTCCTGAAGTACGTGAGATTCTGATGATCTGTCAGAACCTCTATTGTCTGTTTAGCCCCTTTGAGATAGTGGGACCATTCATAAAAAGCATGCATTACTGCGAGCATCTCTTTATCATAGATCTCATAGTTGCGTTTGGCATCATTAAGGGACTTGGAAATAAAAGCAACTGGTTTCCATTTGTCGTCCTCTACTTGCTGTGACAGGATTCCTCCAATGGCAAAGTCAGAGGCATCCACCTCTACTCAAAACTGCCCATCCTCATTGGGGATCCTTAACACTACCTCTTCTGCAATAGTTTTCTTTAGCTTATCAAAAGCTGCATCCTGTAATTTGGTCCATCTCCATTCATCTTTCCTGGTCAACCAGGTAAGTGGTTTAGCCGCCTTGGCAAAGTCTTTTACAAATTGTTGGTAAATGTTGATGAAACCCAAGAACTGTTGGACCTCTTGTTTACACATGGGTTTTGGCCAATCAGTTACTGCTTTGACTTTGGCAGATTCCATTCGTACTGAATCCTTACTGATGACAACTCCTAAGAAGTCCATCTCAGTTTTGTTGAAACAGCACTTTTCTGGTTTAAGTGATAATTTGTGTTGTTCTAGTTTTGCCAAGATTTGGTTAACCTGAACCATATGTTCTGCCTGTGTTTTTGAGAATACAAGGATGTCGTCCATGTAAATGACGACCCATCCTTCCACTATCTCAACCCTGAAAATATCATTCATCATTGTTTGGAAGGTAGCGGGTGAGTTTGTCAACCTGAAGAACATGACCAGGGGCTCGAAGAGTCCTCTGTTGGTTCGGAATGCTGCTTTCCATTTGTCTCCTTCTTTGATGCACACATTGTTGTAACCCCAATGAATGTCCATCTTTGAGAAGACCTTGGCTTGTGATAATTTGTCTACTAGCTCTCCAATGAGAGGGAGTGGGTATTGATTCTTCACAGTCATCTCATTTAACTTCTGGTAGTCCTGTACTGGCCTCAGTTTTCCATCCTTCTTCTTGACAAAGAAGAAAGGAGATGCCATTGGCAATTTACTGGGTTGGATTCATCTGGAATCCAGGTTTTCTTTTAAGAATTCATCCAGTTGCTGCTGTTCATCCTGGTTTAGCAGATATATTTTGCAGTCAACTGGGTTAGACCCGGGAATCAATTTGATGGTGTGATCCCATCATTGCCATGGTGGTAGTTCATTGAAAGTCTCCTTCTCAAAGACCTTTCGATGTCCTAAGTAGTGTCTGGGGACTGCCTCCTCCAGAGTTCTCTTTTTTGCTTTTTCCACCTCCTCCACTGCTATCTTTGTAGCCATAGATGCATATGCTCTAATGTGTAATTCTGGTTCACCAATGTGAACTGCCAACAACCACTCTCCTCCCTGCAGGCATTGCCCTACATCCATCTCGTCTTCCAGTTCTTGAACTGACAAAGACTTCCAACACATTCCAGGACATTGGTTGAATTCCAATGACTGTTTTTTCCAGTTGATCGTTGGATTGTGATGTTTTAACCAGTTGAACCCTAAGAACAGATTGGTTTTTCCAATATGTGTGACAGCACACTCTATGACCTCCTCATGGTCTCCTATCCATAGTTTGATTTGTGCCATGTATTCCAACTGCCCCATAGAGTTCTGAGTTCCATCAGCATTATATACAGGCACAGGTCACACCAAGCATTGTTTTGCTATCTGGTGTCTTTCCACAAAATCTTCATTTATACAAGACCTGGTTGCTCCTGAGTCCAACAGCATCTTCACCTCAATAGTTGTTAGCGTATCCATGGTGGTGATGGTTCCTTTTAGGTCCAACTCTTGTGTCCCAGTCCCTTGTACTACTTTTTCTTGTAGGTGCACCAGGTTCCATATGGCTTCCGCTTCTGTCATTGCATTCAACTGATCCACCAGTTGACCATCTACTTCATTTATTCGTTTTTCATGCACCCATTGCTGCAAACATTCCATTGCTATCTGTTTGGGCTGTTCCCAAATCCTCCTTAACATCCATTGAGGGGTCCACATTTTTAGTCATTCCCCTTGTTTTATGCTCACTCTCAGGTTTCTTATATGGTGTACATTCCCACTGCATTCATAGAGTAAATCCTGCATGTTTATTTGGGAGTCTGTATATACTTGTACACCAGTATCCGAAACCTGTCTAGTAGCCAGCAGCACTGAGCGCTTGCCTACTGGCTTTCTGCGAAACCCTGGAGCTCTCCAAGCTCCTTGTACTCCTCTGCCACCATATCTTCAGCTGTAATACTCCTTACAGCTCATTTGCCTTTCTCTCCCATTGTTATCCTTTTGGGCTTGGTACAATCTGTTACCATATGCCCTTCTTCTCCACAATTGTAACATGTGGGTGGTTTTCTCTCCCTTCTTGGTCTTTTGCAGTCTTTGCTGAAGTGACCCTTTTCCCCACAATTGTAACAGGTGATTGTCTTTTTATCCCTGTCAATGTCCATTGCATTTGGGTCAGACCGACTTCCTGATGCTATTGGGGGTGGTGCTCTAAACTGGTACTGGGGATGACCATTTGTGACTGGTGTTTGCTCTCTATAATCTCTTGTAGATTTTGAGAACCCATAGGCCTCATTGGCCTTTTGATAAGCTCTTGCAAGTGCCATTACTCTGTTTTGGATTTGATGCAGGGTTGCATTCTCGGGCAGTCCACCATACCAAATTAATTCTCTTCCCAAAGCTGGGTTGAGATTACTTTGAAATTGGGAGATCAGTGCCTGATCATTCCAGTTGGTTAACGATGTGAGGGAATTAAATTTAATAATGTAGTCCTTGACTATCATCGTCCCTTGTTGTAATCCTAGAAGTGTCTCAATTGCTTTTTCCTTTGTTTCTGTGGACATGAAGAATTCATGCATCTGGTTTTTGAAATCCGTCCAATCTGTGAAAGGGAATTGGTTGTCTAGAGGTCGTCTCCTCCAGGCTCAATCATCATCGGTAGCTTCCCCAGCATTTAGCTGTCCCCAGTCAAGTTCTGTGCTCCACCCACTATTAGTTATTTTGTCCTGAAACTCCTGTTGCACTTCTTGGAATGCCTTGAGTTTCACTCCACTCCAATCTGCTGCCCTGTCTCCTTTCCCTCCTTTTATCCTATAAAGACAGATGGAGATTCTTCTCAGTGGTTCTGTTTCCCTAGCCAACATGAAATATGTCTCCATCTGGCATAGCCACCCATCC
This sequence comes from Amanita molliuscula, assembly GCA_023014405.1. Classification (NCBI taxonomy): domain Eukaryota; kingdom Fungi; phylum Basidiomycota; class Agaricomycetes; order Agaricales; family Amanitaceae; genus Amanita; species Amanita molliuscula. Next base: position 68,272 of record JAEBUP010000070.1, read on the forward strand.
ACCATTCGTGGATCTCCTTGATAGTAATCAGGCACTTCTGCCTTTGTGAGAGGACCTGGTACTGTTTGATTTGACCACTGGTATTCATTAATCATGGAAGCTATAGCCTGTCCTGTGCTGGTTATAGCTCTCTGTCTCTCCTCAGCTTGTTGATGTATCTCATCATCTCATGCTGCGACTGCTGCAGCTGGCTGTGTGGTGGACAAAGGTTCCAACATTTGTGTATCTGCCCAGTGCTCCCTCCATCCTAGAATGGCATGGTAGGCATGTGTGATCATGTCCACCATAAGTCGAAATGGTGTAGCACCCATTTTGTAATGACCCATGCCTTCCCTGTTGAGACATTCAACATGAAACCATCCTCTGCAATTGCTGTTGTATTTTTCAATGTGCAAAGTGGTCGGGTGAGTGTATGATTTTCAGATGATGGTAGTCACATCTTCTTCTCTCAGGTTCCTGTCCCAGGTGCAGATTTCTTGTATCTGCAGGTAAGCCAGCCATAGGAATTCATCCCAGTACTGTTGTTTAATTAAGACCAGGTAACAGTATCCTGGTATGTCTGGGTTGAAACCACTGTTCACCCATGACATCTTTGGGTAAGGGTAAGGCAGCCATGCCTCCCTTTCAACAATCCTTCGCCAGGCCTCAATATCTTGTTTCTTGTGGGCATTGTTTGCCCCCTGTGGATATTCTTCATTCAAGAGCCAATCCACTGTCATGGCTATGCCACCATTCCAATGTGCTGCATCACCCCCTTGAGTGATGACCCATGCTTTGTTCTCCTTACTGGCTTGTGCTGCCACTGCGTATGACTGCGCTGGTTGCACAACCGGTTTAGGTTCTACTATTGCTGGGTATGTTTGTCCAGCTGCCTCTGCTACTGCTTGTTCAACCGTGATTGTCATTCTGAGGTTAACCCTTTTAATTGGTGTTTGGGCAAGCTGTTGCAGCTTAGCCCTGCACTTTGACTTTGATTGCCCTCCAAAGCGTACTGTCCATGTGTAATGGGAGACCTTGTGTAGGTCTACCAGCTCGTCCCACATGTACTTGATGTTGTCTCAACATACAGCCAACTCCTCGATAATGTGGCACTGCCCAGGTCAGATGCTGTCCTGAATGGTGAAGACCACCATGTCGTCTCTGAGTTCTGGCTCCAAGTTGATAATGTCGTAAAGCATAGGCCATGCCAGCCAATTGTACTTGTTGTAGTACTCTGCTTTGAACAGGTACATGTAACAGTACCCATTCTGTCTCCACTGGTTGGGTGCTATTGGACTCTGGGCCCTTGGTCCAGGTAGGTGCGCTTTGATACTGGCGCACCATCCCAGCACTCTGGCCTTGTGGTCATTCCATGACTCCTCACCCACTCCTTTTAGGAAGTGATCCATTCCTATTGTTTGGAGTTTGTTGATTGGCTTGGTGAGGAGCTGTTCTGGTGTCCTGGTGATTATAGCCCCAGGTGGCTTTGTGATGAGAAGGGGATCAAAACGGATTCCCCTGTGGCACTCCTCCTCTTCCTGCTCATGCTTCCACTTTGCGTAGTGGGTCACCTGTATGTTGCCTTTCATGGCATGCATCCATGCATTCCAATCTGCATGTTCCATCACCATTCCCTCATGCTTGTACAACTCTGGTATGTGGTGCGCATGGTTCAATCTTTCTACAGCCACCTGGTACCTCTGGATAGCTTTGTCGCCATTGTTAATCAAAAGTAGCCACTGGTTATATTTCAATGATACCAGTGCTAACCAGACCAGGTTGGAAGTGTTGCCTTTATATTGGACTTCCAGTAATTTGATGAGGGTTTGATATTCCCTCTCCACCTTCCTCATTGCATGCTCTGCCTGTAAGACTGCTTGGGTAGCCACTTGTTCCATCAGTAAAGCCTCCCAGGCTTCCTTCTGCTCCAACTCCTGCTTGGCTTCTCATTGCCACAGGATAAGCTGTGCTTGAGTGTGCTCAGTCTTGTGCTCCTCCTTCCAGTGTTTCCACCACAACTGGACATGGTTATCATATCGGCAGATGATGGTATCCCCAATAAATTCTCTGGGCCCTGTCTGGACCATGTCGTGAATGGTGACCTAGTCTGCCTCAAAGATACACCCAATCTCCGAGAGTGTCACCTGGGCATAGGGTAAGATGTATGTGAATGAGCACTGCATTGTGTCTCGTTGAATCATTCTGCTGTAATAAATCTTCAATCAACTTCAGACCCTTCACTGACAGTTGATCTGTTCGTTTGGCTTTAAAATATCCGCACATGCCAATGATGCCTCTTGGGAAACAAGAGGGTTTGTGTCTGAGTGTTGTGGGAACTGGATGCTTCCAACTGCGTGTGCCTGGCAATTCGCCCTAGTGTCCTTGTGCCAAGTTATCAAGTGTGCAGCAAATTTTGTGCTTGCTTGTACAGAGGGTATAAAGGGACTTTGGTTCAGCCTTGATACACACTAACAGTCAGGTTGTTTCGCTCATTCCCTGAGCTTTTCCACAATTACAGTATACATTACCCTGGGTGCATCTGTGGACTCCTGCCTATGCTATCACCTGAGTGAACTCATATTCTCTTCCATAACTGTTGGGTAGACAGGCCCTAACTGGGCATATTGAGGATCACTTGTTTGTGACCCATTGACAGTATGTGTGTTGTAGTCAATGTTGCCTGGAGAGGTTGTGGGCTGCATGGTTACTACCTCTCAGATAAGAAACTAGGCCATTGGTGCTGTGAGCAATGACAAGCAAGGCATGCTCGGTGCTGTAAGACCAACAGGGTAGAGATGTAAAGACTTTAGGTTATGTTAGGACTGGCCTAAACAAAACCACAAAGCTTATGAGAAAGAGGCTTGTTCAGCCAAAGACGATTCTAGCAGATTCCAGGAGTTCTGTCTAGGACAAGAAACTACCTAAAGTCTTAGGGACTGACTACCTAAGACCACAGCCCTTATATACCAACTCCCTGGTCTGTGTGCTGTCAGTGCGCAGCTAAAGTCCCTCACAATAGAGACAATGTGCAGCAGCCAAGTCTGTGCCCATATAACCTTCCCTGGAGTTATCCTCTCACACCCACACACTGTCTCTCCCTATACGGCAGTGTCTTATTGTGTAGTGCCTTCAGCCATTCCCATGAACACCAGTACCATTCCCTCAGTACCTTCAGGTATTCCCATGTCACCCCTCAGGCACTGTGCTGCCCATGATTCCCTTCATGGCATAGGCCCATCATTGGGCTGTCATCCCAGTTGGCCCTCGGTACATCCCATAGCCGATGCTGACCTAACCACCTTCCTATTAAGGGCTGCAGTCCTAACATAGCCATCCCATGGTGACATCTCATCATCTAGCCCTTGTATCTAAACATTTGAGTCCAAATAAAAAGATAAAAAGAAAAGAAAAATAGATCCTGTCTCTCCAAGTCTGTGTCTTCATAAGTTGTATTGATGTTGTTACTGTGAAAAATGAATTTCCTGCTTTCTGCTCATAACAATCTGCTTTCCTTTTTTGCAATGAAGAAGAATGGCAAAGCCTGTGGGGATTTAGATGATCTAATATATCCTTTAGCCAGTTGTTCAGTGATCCATTCATTGAGGGATGATTGTTCTTTTATCGATAGTGGATAGATCTTGCTGACTTTTGGGGTGAATCTGGTTTTGAGATCTATTGCATGGTCCCATGTATGCCTAATTGGGAATTGTTCTGAGGGTGCTTTTTCGAGGGTAGATTTCCATTTCTGATATTCGTCTGGTAGAGTTGTTGAGGTCTCTTTGTGTAGTGTATGTCCTAACACTTGTGATGTTGAAGTTTTAACCCTGATCCAGTACTTGTTGATTTTCTGACTCAAGTTTTTCTCTATCTGTCTTATTGGTTTTTCCGGGGCTAGGTGATCAAACAGAAGGGTTCGTTCTTTCCAGTTTATTGCTGGATTGTATTTTTCTAACCAGGGGAGTCCAAGTATGAGCTTCTGGTCTCCCAGTTTAGTGATTAGGAAATTCATCTCAATTCATTGATTTCCAATGTGGTATGGGATTCTGACCTTATGTGTGATCATCCCATTTAAATTAACTGTGCCATTGGCATTTTGACTTGTATTGGTCAGGCTAATGTTTCTTTGTTCATAGTTTTCATTATGGTTTCATTGATAAAGTTTCCTTCTGCTCCACAGTCAACAAGGGCAGATATTTCAGCAGGTAATTTGGGTGATTGGACAGTTATTGATAGTTGTTGATTATTATTCGATTTTACTATTACAGAGTCAAGTGCTAACTGTCCATAATTGTTCTTGGAGGTTCCAACTGCTTTCTGGTTCCTCTGCTTTAAAAACCCTTGGTCTCAAGGTCAGTGAGGAGAGTGTCTTGTTCCTCAGTGCTGAGTGCTGTGATCATTGTGCAAATTTTCTTGGCATCATTGTCCTCAGTGATTGTTCTGGTGAATCATCCTGGAGGAGGTGGATTTTTGTGGTGTCTTTCTGTTACAAGCTGGAGAGGAGCCCCTAAGTGCAATCCTAGGATGGGGTTAGGGACCATACAGGAGTCAACAATTTGTGTTGACAGGATAACTCAAAGAAGGCTCAGGAACCCTTGGTGGCATATGGAAAACCAACATATCAGTAACGACAACTTGATGACTATGCAGCTGTGCTTATTTATGTACATGATCAGTGGATTGAAGGCTCGAAGGATTTACTCCTATTTATTCAAGATTTATGGAAGGACAATGAAGGCTCTAGGGCTTAGTGGCATATGGAATGTGGGGTTACTATAACTGGAATACAATGGCCCAATGATGGTGGCCTGTATGTGTGTGGGAATGGATTAGGTCAGCAAGATGCTGAGCCAGGATGGTGGGTCTCTGATAGGGATCTATGGCGATGCCACACTTGTGGGAGAGTGCCAGCACAGCAGGTGGAATGTTAGGACACTGAACAATAGAAGACTGTGGAGCTGAGGACAGCATATGGGCACGTGCATATATGGTTAGATGGGAGTGGAGTTCGTTGCTGCACCCCCTTTATGGATGAGGGGTTTTAGCTGCGCATGGACCAGGAGGCTTCATATAAGTAGGGAGTCATTTCTTGACTTAGGGCCCTTAAGGCTCTAGGTGGTTTGTACACTACAACACTGTAGTACACAGCCCCTGAGTATAGAATTGTTCACTTCTTGTCTCTGGCTGAACAAGCCCCACTATAGGGTTATCTAGAGTTAGTGTTTAGGCATGTCCTAACACTTTCTTCAGGCAGTTTCGGGATAAGTGACCGGTGGTTCTGCGTCTGGGACACTTCCTGGGGCACATGTATTCTTCTCATTGTCCATCAGTTAAACATCTGGTTGTCATGGCATGAACTGTTTTAGATCCTCCTGCCTTATTGAACTGGCACCCTGTTTCAGCAGTTTTCCCCAATGCTTTCATCATTTCCCATGCTGCATTGAGTTGTTCTGCCTTTCTGTAGGCATCTGTGATAGTTTTAAAGTCACCTTGTCCTTTGAGGATTTTAGCAGCAATGGTGGTTGGCAGACCTCAGATGAAGGCCTGAAGTTGGGTGGTGATTCCAGTTAGTCCAGAGGACCCTATGAGCATCCTGAATTTTCAGACATAAATCAGGACAGTGATCTCCCCTCCAACTCATAGTTTGGTAAGCTCATTTAGCACTCTGACTGCAGTGTTCACTTCTCCCCAGTCCTCAAGGAATCGTTTGATGAAGGTGTCATAATTTTCCCAAGTGAGTCCATCTTTTTCATCTAGCTGCTCACAGATTATTTCTTTCCAGTCATCAAGTTCTTTTCCTAGGTGCTGGAGGACATATCTTATCTTCTTTTCATGTTTCCCTTCATAGTTGTGGGCATTTATGGCAAAGAAGTCACTAAACCAGTTGATGAATGATCTAGCTTTGGTCCAATCTCCTGTAAAAATTCATACTGAGACTGGTTTAATATCTCCCCTCGAGGTGTCAGTGGTTTCAGTATTGGTTGCCATCTGTTTTGCATCAGTTTCAGGTTTCGGGTTTCCTAGTTTGTGTTCTTTTTTTTTTTTTTTTTTTTTTCGCCTAGAAATGTACTATTTTAAGATGTAGGTAGCTACAAGCTACTGTAACTTCCGAACAGACCTGGCCGTCGGGCTAACTAGGGACCAAGCCCTGACTATACTAGGACTCCGGCAGTCCAAGCTGACCGGTAGTTTCACTTGTATGTAGTTTCTGTAATAAAAAAAACCGACAAGGGCCTATGCTATACCCCTGCCTAAAGTCCAAAACAGCTGGTGCTTAAGCGACATTGGAAGCGAAACCAAAAGCTCTTGACGCGATGCTATATGGGGGCTGAGGATTTCTCTAGGCGATATCCACAAATGCAGCCAAACCGAGAAAGGTTGGAGTCTTGGAGCGCTACTAAGCAGGACTGGGTTACCACATGTTCCCAGACGAAGACAGTGTCCCCTGCTAGCTTCTGATCCACTTCGAAATGCTAAAAAAAAGAAAAAGACCGCGTTTACTGGCTCTTACTGGTCCAGCCAGTGCTACAATCATCGGGTATCATCAAACAGGTTCGGGCATGAACAGTGCTAGGTGGGATTCCTGGTGCAAAAACGTTGTTGATGCTGGCGTTGACAATGAAAAAGCCTTAGAGAAGGCTCTAGAGCGATAAAACCCCTTGAAGAAGGTATGGACGACAGATCGATGAGATCGATGAGAGCGATGAAGCTGCTGTCGATGGACAAATGAGCGGACAGCCAGAGGCGAATGGCTAGGACACAGGACAACCAGCCGATGTGGAGGGAATGGCTGGATTCATAGACAAGAGGGCAGATATAGGGGAGATGATGGGAGTCGGAGTTCAAGGAGCGCCTGCCCCTAGTTTGTGTTCAATCTGTTTCTGTTCCAAAAAGGTATACCACCCAGCTATCACCCCTTCAGTGAGAGCATAGTATGGGTTGGTGTTGTTGAAATCAAATTTGGCATTGCAGTATTCTTCCCACCAAAGAGTTTCTTTGGGTCTTTCAAAATATAGTTCTGGTTCTTCTTCTGGTTCTCTTTGTTTGTTTCTCTACTCAACCCAAAGTTTCCCAGGTAATGAGTTTTTGTCTCCTTCGATATAATCCCCTTCAAAGTATTCATTGGATACTGTGGCATTCTTGTTCTTTTGTACTCCTCAAAATTCCCAATGCTTATGTAGTGTTTAGAAAAAGAGCTCCTGTCTTTCTAGGTAGTATGTTCCTTTAAAGAGAAAGGAATCATTCAGTGGTCTCTAGTTAGAGAGTCTGGTTTCAGGTCATTTTGGATCTATGTTGTCTGGCTAGTGACAATGCACTAAGTGGTTCAGTGAGTTCCAACTTGTGTTAAGGTTGATGCCCTTAGTTCATTTACTGAGTCAACAGTGATGACTAGAGTCTTGGTCTAATCCCAGTCAATGGATGGAGATGGCCTTGGCACTGCACTAGACAGTGACAAAGGTAGCTCAAGTGATGAGGAGAGTGAGAGCAAGAGGATTTGTTCAGATGAGAGCAATACTTGACTAAGTTGGAACTAAAGAACTATGATACATGCTTGGGTTTATATACTGCCTAGAGAACAATAGGAATGTATAAATGGAGGTGAAACAAGGGAGTGAAACAGGGAAATGAGTAGCAAGATGTAGCAACAAAAGTAAGCATTAGAAAAAAGAAGTTGTAACAGGATGGAGGCTGGTGGGGTTGATGCATAACTGTCGGGGTCTGTTTTTTGGGGGCTGGCACTGGTGACTGGTGTATATGCTTCTATCTTGCTGGGTTGTTGCTGGACTGACTCAGTTGTGGTGCTACTGTTTTCCTCTCTGTGACTTGTGATCATTTCCTTGAGGCTTACTGAAAATCCTGCTGCTTCTCCTCGTGTATTTCGACGAATCGGGGTGGTCCATGGGGTATGGTTGGGGTTATCTTGTGGCAGATGTTGGGTGAGGCTACTAGGAGCTCTTTGAAGCTAAGATTGGCAGTGGGACTCATGAGGACATGCTTGAAGATCTGATTGATGGCTTGTGGGTTCTGTGCAGGAGTGGTGGTGGTGTATGACTGGTCCTTGTGCTTTGCTCTGAATGGTTGATCTGTCAGTGGCTGGTAACAAGGGTGCATGAATGGCTGATCTCGGGTCCTGGCGACTTCCAGTGAGGTAATCTCTTCAAGTGTCAGGGCTGGTGCGGCTGGTACTGGTACTGGTGCTGGTGCTTTTGCTTTTCCTTTTTCTTGTTGTGGGATCTCTACTCTGTTGGATACTACCTTATTCCTTTTTGCTTGCAATGCTAGAAGGGTCCTCTGCATCTGTTCAATTTCCTCATCAATGTCATCTGCAGGGTGCACTGTTGTCTCATAACTTAGCATTGGTGTGGTGCTTGATGAAGCTGTTGGCTCCTGATGGTTATCGTGGGGTGAATAAAACATCAAGGGATGGGATCCGGAACCTGATCTTAGTGGGACTGCATTAGAACTGGATGGCATGGTTTGCAACCAGTTCCATGGGGCTGGTACACAATTCCACAGGGCTGGCACATGAGTCTGGTTTGTGTTGAACGACTGCATTAGTGACTGTAGCATGGTCTGTGTTTGCAGCAAGCTCTGGGCCATCTTCTCCATCATGCCAAACATGCCTTCCATCTTTACTCTAGGCATTACTACTGGCTCGGGGTTGACTAGCAGAGTTGACATGGAGTTGGCAGGATAGACTGCAGAATTGGCAGGGTAGACTGCGGAGTTGCTGGAGTTGATGATACAGGGCATGGCAGGCTTGTTAATCAACCTATCATACAAGGACGAGCCTTGAATGATGTCCTTCGCAGCTGCTAGGGTCTGCTTGAGCGAATATGGGTCGTTGCAGTGCACATTTGGGTACTGGGTTCGCATGTAGCGATACATTTCTATTCTGATGTGGACTTGGAATCCCTTGAAGAAGTATTCACATTGCTGGTGCATCGAAAGCCATCCATTCTTAATGAGATACCTTGTGACAACCAAAAAGTGCTGGTAATAGCTACATAGGTCCTCTGGTGTTTGGATTCCTAGCCAGAGTGTCTCTTCAATTAGGCAATCTAGGTCTGCCTGAGTGTGTTCACGTTGGTTGATTACTCTGGCATATAGTGTGATTACTGATGCTTTGAAATCCTCATACATAGATGCTGTGTCATAGGTTTTGACTCCTCTCCATAGATTGTACTCTGTGTCATGGAGATATTGTAATGTGTATGCCTTCTTTTGCTGTGCAGATGTAATTCTGGCTTCACTAAACAATAATTCTAGCTTGTTAAAATAGCATGTGAGGTGGTGGGGTTGGTTGGACTCAAAGCAGGGTGTGGTGTCATCATAGTGAGCAGGCATGGGCTTGATAGGCTGGGCATAGTTGGTCATCTTGGCCTTTGTGGAATAAAACTGTTGGAACTAGGGGTTGAAAAACTGGAACTGAAGCTACTTGAACTGGTGGAACTGAAGATGTCAAAGGAGCAGAATTGCCAGAGTTGAGGCATCATGGTCAGGGAACTATTGATTGTGGGGTGACTCAGGCAGTGTTGATGGTGTAATTCTTTCAATGGCCTCACTGTGGTGTTGATGGTGTATTTCTTTCAAAGGCCTCACTGGGGCAGCCAATTTGATAAGCTTGCTCCACTATTGGGAATAGGGAGGAGAGGGAGGTGTGAGGTCATGAATGAATTCCCATCAACTCTGGTGTGCTCAATGGCAATGCTATGCTGTGTGGAACTGGTGGAGTTTGCAGATAATAATGCTATAGTGTTATGAACATACCCCATAAATTCCATTTTACAGTAATGATGTCAATGACAACTATGAAGATACAGGGCTGGAGAGTTGGACTATCTTTTTCTTTTCTTTTTCTTTATTTTATCTCACTAGGAACAATACAATACAAGGGCTGGACAGCAGGACTTAGAGCAGGATGCCTATGCGAACACTATAGCCCTTATTAGGAAGGTGGTTAGGTCAGCATTGGCTATGGGACATACCAAGTGCCGACATAGAGGATGGCCCAATGATGGGCCTAGACTGCAACTCAAACACAGGTCTAGATGCACCTGAGGGGTGACATGGGAATGCCTGAAGGTACCAAGGGAATGGTACTGGTGTTGGTAGGAATGGCTGAAGGCACAACACAATAAGACACTGCCATATGGAGATGAAGGCTGCAGATTGGTCATGTGGGTGCTGCCCTTAGCTCAATGCTCAAGAGCGCTGACACAACACTAGCCAGGTGTGGAAGGTTTGGGCGATTGGTGTGGGAAGATACCCACAGGAATGGTATGATGGGTGCATTTTGAATAAATAATGATCTGGAGCTTTAAGTATTGAACTCATAGCTTCATATATTATATTGTTATTTATGAATGCTCACCAAATCACAAATATAATCTGATATTTGTACACTGTGGACACTTTTATAAAGTTTGACAGATATTATAGAGTTTCATCCCAGGAACAGTATGAAATGACAGCGTGTGAGACACAATGCATGAAACATGCTTCACATGTCAAGTATTGACAGATTGCTGTAAAATGCGCAGCAATATGACACCATGCGCAGCAGGTATGGTGCAATGCGCAGCAGGAAGCTGCGCATTACTAGATATAGGTATATTAGATGTAGTTACATGTGATTTCTGTAACTGTATATAAGCAGCACTCTTTGCACTGCTGAAATACATCTCCTGATCTATTGCATAGTTGAGCCCTAGCTCCTAAGCGTTCTACACAGTACTCAGTAAGTCCCCTCGCTTACTAAGCCTCGCTCTGCACTGCTGTTGCTCATTTCAACAGGTTATGGGCCCCACATGAATGAAAACCTTGTGCTGTGCATATTACATGTGTCAGCACCCTTTTGTCATAACAAAGGTAAACAAGGGAAGTAATGGATGTGCCCATAGTACTGTAATTATAGTAGTATACATCCGATTTTGCCACTAATGTGCTGTCTCTTGAAGCATGACAGGAATGCTTCTCACTCATCCTAACAAGCCTTTAATGCTTGGGATTTGAGTGACTGCCTTGGATGGCGTGACAATAATCACTAGTGTGACACACTCCACCAGTCCCCGGTTCTGCAATATCTGGGTTAATATAAAAAATGTAGTCTTGATTGGTAAATCAATAAATTACCTGGTCTGGTGAACCATTCAAATCACTCGGGTTTAGGGCTGTCCTATGACAGATAAAGGATCTAGGTTTAATCACTTAGATCTGGAAAGGTTTCGCACCCCCCAATTGGCTGTGAATAATTAAGTGCTTATGTAGGCCATTTTCGCCAGCATAAATCATTCTCCAAATTTAAAAAATAGTAGTAATTCTGTATAAGGGTCGTGCTGCATGGGACATTGTTCCCTGGTACACGCAGACCAGCGATGGGCACTGATTAGCATCCCATTTACAATAGGACACTCCTTAGTGTCATATCAATAGTTTATTACTTTATCTATAAATAGTGGAGGATATTTTTATCGCTCTGGGGAACTTGATGGAGCCCCCAAGCACTCCTGAAGGGCTGGATCCCCTTCTGGCGATGAATTATAGCACATTATGACAAAAAGCAAACTACCATGTTTATGCACATGCTCAGGCATTTATCACAGGAGAATAAAATCGAGAACTCGATGTCCATACCTTTGTTCTGAGCAATGAAAGTCTTTTCAGACTGTTGCTTACCTTCTTTTTACAGAACAAATCAATCAAACCACACAACACTTTTTATATCAAAAATGTCTTTCACAAACAATACCACCTCTTCCTCCTCTGCTTCTGCTGGTTCTTCCAGTGACAAATATATCACTGCCGGTACCCCTGGCTCGAAATCCGACTCTTCCCACAATCAACAAAAAGTTGCCAAAGCTGGTTTTACCAGCTCTATTTTTATCAACACCTTGCAATCTACTAGCAAGGGTCCCACTGCCCCCATTGGAACGTTTACCAAGCAGTCTCCTTGGTACAAGGAGGTCCAGGCAGATCTGGAAAATTGTAGGAAGCACATTGCTGATGCACAACTCTCTGTAGAAAAGCGTTGTCAAGAATTAGAAGACAAAGCTGCCAGATTAGCTAGTGAGGATTCTCTGGTGAACGAAATTTTCAATGACATTTGGAAATTCCAAGCAGGTTGCCTCCAAAAGGTGAATTATGGGAAAAATATGTATAATATTGTGACTGGAGAAATGAAATCAGCCCAAAAGGCTGATAAGGGGAAAGAGAAGGAAAAATTGGTATCATATGCCGATATGGCAAAAGTGGGGCTGTCCACTAAAAACAAGGCAGGCACTACCTTCACTTTGCATCAAAAAAACCAACTAAATTGGCCAACCACTGAAGAAACCAGGACTTGGTTCTTCAACCTTGGTGGGAAAGTGGAGGACTGGATGAAAGAACAAGTGGAGGTACCAGCCACTCCAAAGAAAGATAGTGGGTCTGGGAGTGGAGTCTGGGACCATGCTAAGGAGTGGTTGAAAATTGGGAAAGTAAAAATACTACCCAATAAATATCACAGTGATTCTGTGTTAGAGGAAAGCAGAACTGCTAATATAAATAAATATATTTCTACAATGCACCAAGCTATCTGCCAGGAAATGGAGGATAAAAAATGGGTTGAGGATCTTATAGAAAGTATCCAAGAAACCATTAAAAACTTAAATCAAGAGAAGTTGAGGGAGAAAAGCTTTAGGAAGAAAGCTAAAAAATTGCGCCAGAAGGAACACAAAGCCAAGAGAGAGTTGGCTGAACGACCAAAAGTACCACCCAAGACTCACAAGTTATACATCTTGATGAGGAGATATACAGTTCTGATTATTCGCATCCATCCTTGAATGATAGCGAATACTCTTCTTTGATTAAAGCTAGAAAGAATGAAGAGCTTGAAGGAGGAGAGTTCATTATAGTAGAACTCAAGGGAAGGGATGGACTTATCCACCCTTGGATTCATACTGTGGAGAGTCCTGTATGGTCAGAAATTGGTTATTGCTATCTGGCAGCAATTAAAACCCATGCATTGGCTGAATATCAATGGCCACAGTACATTGATATCAAAGAATTGGCTTCATACTCAAAGTCACTTAGGAAGAGAGTCAACTTCCACTTACACAAGTTGAATGGTGATCAGTCTAGTCGCCATCATCATCTAGTCATAGATCCAAGAGCACAGACAGGCTGGATGGAAATCAATAATCTTGCAAGAGCAGCAAATGTTGATATAATTATTGGAGGAGAAGATGACTTGGCTAAAATTCCAATGCTTACTAGAAGTAACAATTGGAATGAGTGGTCAGTAGCTATCAAAGCTGCTCTGCAGTATAAAGGTCTTTGGCAATATGTTCTAGGCAACAGGATTAAGCCACAGCTTACAGAAGCTGAGAAAGCAGCAGAGACAGCTGAAAGTACCACTGCAGCTGAGCTTCATTGCATTAAAGAAAAAAGAGAAGCTTGGGATGACTATTGCAACAATGATGACAAGGCATTGGGATTAATGACCATGAAAATCTCACTGTCTTTAAGACACCTTATTCAACCATGGTCAAACACTACCTTCAACACATTGAAGGAAGCCTTCGGCAAGCCAGGAGCAGCTGGCATTTTTGTTGACTTTTCAAAAGTAATACATTGGAAGATCAACACCAATAAATTAACAGAGTCAGTCAATGAGCCATTAACAACAGCTAATCGACTTTCTGTCAATGGCTTTACCTTCCTGGACAATATGCTAGCAATGGTAGTGTTAGCATCCTTACCACATGGATGGGACGGTGTCTCATCTAGTGTATTATTAACAACAAAAGCAAGTGATTTGAAACTTGCAGATATTCTTCCAAAAATAGAGGAAGAATCTCAAAGGCAGAGAACATCTTCTGGGGGGGTTGTTCACACTGCTAGAGTGAAGCTTCCCAAAGGCCCTAACAGGCCTAATTGGAATCAACAACAAAATTCTGGTCCTAGTAACCAGAATAACTACAAACCTGGTTTTAATAACCAGAATTCATATTCTTTGAATCAAAATAAGGGAAAATGGACGACACCAGGACTGTCTTCCAGACCCTCTAACACTGGAAAACCTCAGTTCTTGTCTAATCAAGAAAGGAATAAGATTAATTGTGACAATAGAAAGAAAAAGAAGGCCTTTCTATTAGAACAACAACAAAAGAACAATACTGGGGAAACCAGGAAAGCAAATGCACCTAAATTTGCTCACCTAGTAGACAGGATAAATCCTGTGCTACCCTTGATTCAAAGAATGGCACCATTAGCACCAAATTGTTAGGATGACCCTAAACACAACCCAAAGACCTTAGAGGGGATGGCTTGTTCAGCCAAAGATGAAAACTGTTTGCTCAAGAAGAAGTGTCTAGGACACAAACTATCTAGAGTCTTAGGGACTTGCTACCTAAGACTACAACCCTTATATGCCTCTCTCTTGGTCTGTGTGCAGACAGTGTGCAGCTAAAGTCCCTCACAATAGAGACAATGCACAGCAGCTAAGCCTGCACCCATATGACCATACCTGGAGTCATCCTCCCACACCAACACACTGTCTCTCTTTATATGGCTGTGCCTATTGTTCTTGCACTTGGCCGTTCCCCATGTCGCCCCTCAGGCACTGTTCAGCCTATGTATCCATCATAGCCTAGGCCCTTCATCGGGCCGTTGTCCAAGTCAGCACTCAGTTGTTCCCATAGCCAATGCTGACCTAACCACCTTCCTTATAAGGGTTGCAGTCCTAACATAGCCAGCCCCTGCAACCATGATATTGCCTAAGTCCTGTATCTATATGTTTGAGTTCAATGAAATAGATAAAAAGAAAAGAAAAATATATCTCTGCTCCCTGAGTCCCTATCTTCATAAGTGTCATTGATGTCGTTACTGTGAAAATTGACTGGAGCGAGTTATGCTCATAACATCACCCCCCCCTTAAGGCCTTGCGTCCCGAGAGGCTGACATCTCTGCATCCACATAATGTGGATCCTTCCTCATCTTTTCATAAAAGCAGTCCAACCACTCACATTGTTCATCAGGCGTCAAGCCCAATTGTTCTGAATCCTCATCCTTGATCTCCTCCACAGTGGTCTGCCACTGAACTGTTTTCTTCACAGGGCATGCAACACCCTTAATTCTTTTCTGGCAGTCCTCCTCCGATTCACTGCTTTCTTTTGCAGCCTCTGGTTTTTCTGCCTTCTTCAGAATTTTCTTTTTAAGACACTCAGTGTCTTTTTCGTGTGCTCGGCACTCCTCCTCTAATTCCTCATCTCTTCTCTTCGGTGGGAAATTAAGTATGGGTATCACCTGCCCACTGCACTCTAGGTCTCTAGAGAATGTCCCATTGGTGTCATTGGGCAGCTCCTGTATGCCTGCCTGAGTGCCTTTCCAGTTGTGCCATCTGCACTCCATATTTTCTAAGTATTTGGGCCCAAAGTGCCCATCCTGCCATCCAAAGAGTTTTTTCTTTTTTTTCTCCTGTAGAGTCATCCTATAGGGATTACATTGTCTGGTCCCCATGTTTCATATGTGCTTAGGTGCACAAGGGTTCTCTCTGTGGAATTTTTTAACTTTTGCCTGTGCATTGGCAACATTCTCTGCTGGTTCCCATGTGGACTCCTCCACCGGATAGTTTTTCCATTTAATGAGGTATTCCAACCTCCCTCCTCCTTGTCTGCTAATGCAGCTGTCCATAATTTCTTCCACCTCGTATTCATCCTCCTGGAACTCCTCTACCATCTGTGCATCCTTGCGTGCTGCTGCTTTTGCTTTTTGTCCAGGAAACTCTGGTTCCCTATATGGTTTCAACAAGACTTCATTGAATACATTGTATACCCACCATGATGCTGGGATTTTCAGTTTATAGGATGATTCTGTTATGAGCATACCTCATCCCATTCAATTTTCACAGTAATGACACTAATGACGAATATGAAGATACGGTCTTGGGAAGTCGGACAATATTTTTCTTTTCATTTTATCTATTTCACTTCGCTCAAACGTTTAGATACAGGACTCAGATGATACCTTGGTCGCAGGGACAGACTACATTAGGACTGCGACCCTTATATGGAAGGTGGTTAGGTCAGCATCGGTTATGGACATACCGAGTGCCGATAGGAACAGCGGCCCGATGACGGGCCTACGCCATGATAGGATACATGAGCAGCATGGCGCCTGAGGGACAACATGGGAACACCGAGATGTACCAACAACTAGATACCGGCATAGATGGGAATCGGCCGAGATGCACAACAATAGGCATGGCCGCATATGAAAGGACAGAGTGTTGGTGTGGGAGGATGTCTCCAAGTAAGGTCATATGGGCACAGACTCAGCTGCTGCGCATTGTCTCTATTGTGAGGGACTTTAGCTGCGCACTGACTGCGCACAGACCAGGAGAAAGGTATATAAGGGTTGTAGTCTTAGGTAGCGAGTCCCTAAGACTCTAGATAGTTTGTCATACCTAGACAGCTACTTGAGCAATCGTCTTGTCTTTGGCTCAACAAGCCACTTCTCTTAAGTCTTCAGGTTGTGTTTAGGTGTGGTCCTAACAGATTTGCCAACTTTGGCAAGGACTTCTAGTTGACCAACAAATTTTCCATTGAGCTTCTTAGTTGCTCGAATCACTGGGAGGTTCTCTGTGCTGAGGTACACCTTGTCTCCAGGTTTATATTCCCATGCTGCTTGGCGATGGCTGTCATACTGCTCCTTCATAATCTGAGCGGCTTTCTCTAAAGCCTTCTTCGCCTTTGCATGTATGTCCTCTACCTCTTTTGCCAGTTGTTCCACAGCTACTGCCTTTGGTGCATAGGTGGGATCTAAACTCTTGTTAGGGTGCCATCCATAGTTCATAAAAAATGGGGTAAAGCCTGTTGCTGAGTGAATTCTATCATTGTGGCAGAATTGTGCCACTGACAACCAATCACTCCAGTTGTCCTGCCAATTGTTCATGAACATGGTCAGGAATTCCTTTACTTCCTGATTGACCCATTCCGTCTGTCCATCTGTTTGCGGGTGGTAGGCTGTTGATTGATTTGCCTTGATCCCCAACATTCCATACAAATCATCCATAAATTTTGAAGTGAACTGTGGTCCTCTGTTGCTTATAATTTTCCTTGGAAGGCCATGCTCCTGGAATACATTATCCCTGAACAGCACTGCTGTTCCCTGTGATGTGATTTCTTTTGTGGTGGGTAAGAAGTACGACTTCTTTGTGAACCTGTCCACCACCACCAGGATCATATCATTGCCCTTTGATTCAGGTAATGGTCCCATGAAGTCTACTGAAATGACTTCCCATGGTTCCATTGGGACTTCATTTGGTTGGAGTGGTGCCACATGTGCCTGTCAATCCGGTTTTGCCTTTTGACATGCCTCACAACCCAGAATATAATGTTCTATGTCTCTGCGCATATTTGGCCACCAAAAGTTCCTTGTCAAAGACTCCAATGTCTTTGCAACTCCTGAGTGTCCCCATGAATGATGGATTGCAATGATGTCCTCTTGCAATGTCACAACTGCTGGTACATAAACCTGTCCTTTCCAAGTGACAAGTCCTTTTTCTACTTTATAGTCTCCCCCAACTTTCTCAAGTCCTTTGACCACCTGAGTCTCCCACTGCCATTTGGGTACATTCCGGATATCTTTCATGATGTCATCTATTGCCTGATCATCATCTAAGACTCGTACAAAGAGGTATTCTTTCAATAGAACCACCCCTCCATTATCATTCTCCCCACAGGCATGTCCTGCCCTTCTGGATAACAAGTCCGCCTTCATATTGGACTTCCTGCTCCTATGTTTTATGACAAAATTATAGTCCTGCAAATCTGTCACCCATTGTGCCTGCCGTCAATTCAAGTTCTGCGCTTTTCTAAAATATGTTAGGGACAACCTAAACACAACCTCAAGACTTCAGAGAAGAGATGGCTTGTTCAGCCAGAGGTGATACAAGACAAGACTAAGCTTGTTGCTCAAGAAGAAGTGTCTAGGACACAAACTATCTAGAGTCTTAGGGACTCGCTACCTAAGACTACAACCCTTATAAACCTCTCTCCTGGTCTGTGCGCAGACAGTGCGCAGCTAAAGTCCCTCAAGCTGGGATCAATGTGCAGCAGCTGATCTGTGCTGATCTGACCTTTCTAGGAGACATCCTCTCACACCAACACCCTGTCCTTCCATATACGGCCACGCTTATTGTTATGCATCTCGGCCAATTCCCACATAAGCCAGTACCTAGTTGTCGGTACATCTCGGCATTCCCATGTCACTCCTCAGGCGCCGTGCCACTCATGTATCCTATCATGGCGTAGGCCCTTCATCGGGCCTCTGTCCCAGTCGGCACTCAGTAAGTCCATAACCAATGCTGACCTAACCACCTTCCATATAAGGGCTGCAGTCCTAATATAGCCAGTCCCTGTAACTGTGGTATCATCTGAGTCCTGTATTCTATCATTTGAGCAGAGCAAAATAGATAAAAAGAAAAGAAAAATATATTCCGACTCCCCAAGACCATATCTTCATATTCGTCATTAGTGTGGTTACTGTGAAAATTGAACGGGATGAGGTATGCTCATAACAAAATATGTCAAGTTCTGGTGATCTGTTGGAACTTCGATTGTCTGTTTAGCCCCTTTGAGATAATGGGACCATTCATAGAATGCATGCATTACTGCGAGCATCTCTTTGTTGTAGATCTCGTAGTTTCGTTCGGCATCATTAAGGGATTTTGAAATAAAAGCCACTGGCTTCCAAACATCGTTTTCCATTTGCTGCGACAGAATTCCCCCTATAGCAAAGTCAGAGGCGTCCACCTCTACTCAAAATTGTCCGTCTTCATTGGGGATTCACAGCACTACCTCCTCTGCAATAGTTTTCTTTAGCTTATCAAAAGCTACATCTTGGAGTTCTGTCCATCTCCACTTGTCTTTTCCCATAAGATGAGTCAATGGTTTTGCCATCTTGGCAAAGTCTTTTACAAAACGTTGATAGAAGTTTACAAAGCCCAAGAACTGTTGGACTTCTCATTTACAAGTTGGTTTAGGCCATTTGGTCACTGCTTTTACTTTTGTGGACTCCATTCATATTGAGTCCTTACTAATGACGACCCCTAAAAAGTCTATTTCCTCTTTGTCGAAGAAACACTTTTTGGGTTTTAGCGATAACTTGTGTTCCTCTAGCTTTGCTAAGATACGGTTAACCTGCTCTGTATGTTCCACCTGATTCTTTGAGAATACAAGGATGTCATCCATGTAAATGACGACCCATCCTTGTGCTATTTCAACTCTAAAGATGTCGTTCATCATTGTTTGAAAGGTGGCTGGTGAATTCGTGAGTCTGAAGAACATAACCAATGGCTCAAAGAGTCCTCTATTGGTTTGGAACACCACCTTCCATTTGTCTCCCTCCTTGATGTGTATGTTGTTGTATCCCCAATGTATATCCATTTTACAGAAGACTTTGGCCTTTGATAGTTTATCCACTGGTTCCCCTATAAGTGGTAGTGGATATCGATTTTTAACTGTCATCTCGTTAAGTTGTCAGTAATCCTGTACTGGCCTCAATTTTCCATCCTTCTTCTTGACAAAGAAGAAAGGAGACGCCATAGGCGATTTACTCGACTGAATCCTTCCAGAATCCAGGTTTCCTTTTAAGAATTCATCCAGTTGTAACTGCTCATCCCGATTCAACAGATATATCTTGCAGTCGACTGGGTTAGACCCAGGGATCAACTCTATAGCATGATCCCATCACCTCCATGGTGGTAACTTGTCAAAAGTCTCCTTCTCAAAGACCTTTCAATGTTTTAGATAGTGTCTGGGGACCGCTTCCTCCAGAGTTTGTTTTTTAGTTTTTTCCACTTCTTCTACTGCTATTTTTGTGGCTGTCAACACATACGCTCTGATGTGTAACTCTGGTTCACCAATGTGAACTGCTAGTAGTTGTTCTCCTTCTCCAAGGCTTTGTGCCACATTGATCTCATCCTCCGGTTCTTGAACCGATGAAGATTTCCAACTTGTTCCTGGACATTGGTTAAACTCCAGAGACTGTTTTTTCCAGTTTATTGTTGATTGTGATGTCTCAACCAATCAAATCCTAGAAACAGATCCATCTTCCCTATGTGTGTTACTGCACATTCTATTATCTCCTTGTGTTCCCCAATTTGCAGTTTAACCTCTGCCATGTACTCTAGTGAACCCATTGAATTTGTTGTTCCATCAGCATTGTATACTGGTACCAGTCTTATTAAGTGTTGCTTTGCTATCTGATGCTTTTCCACGAATTCCTTGCTAATGCAAGACCCTGTACACCCAGAGTCTAGTAACATGTTTACATGGATGGTTTTTAATGTGTCCATGGTGGTTATTATTCCGTTCAGGTCTAACTCATTTTTTCCTGTACCCTGTACTTTCTTTTCTTGTAAGTGCACTAGATTCCACATAGCGTCCGCCTCTGTCAGAGCATTCAGCTGATCCACCAGCTGTCCATCTGCTTCACTTATTCGTTTCATATGCATCCATTGTTGCAGACATTCCACTGCTCTCTGTTTGGGTTGTTCCCAAATCCTTCTTAATACCCATTGTGGGGTCCATGTTTTTAGTCTTTCTCCCTGTTTTGCGCTCACTCTTAGGTTTCTCAAGTGATGTACATTCCCACTGCATTCATAAAGTAAATCATGCAATTTAATTTGGGAGTCTACATATACTGGTACATCACTATTTGAAACCGGAGTAGCAGCCAGCAGCACTGAGTGCTCACCTACTGGCTTTCTGCAAAATCCGAGACCTCCTCTATGTATCCTGTTGGGGTCATTTCCCCTTTCTCAACATATCTGACAACCTGCTTCCCTTTATCTCTGGTTGTAATCCTTTTGGGCTTCTTGCATGCCCATGCCATATGTCCATTTTCACCACATCTGTAGCATGTGCCATTCTTCTGTCGACACTCTTCTTCTAAGTGTCCTCACCTTTTACAGTAGGTACAAACAACTACTGTCTTCTGTTTATCAATGTCCATTGCATTTGGATTGGATCGGCTTCCAGATGCGACTGGTGGTGGTGCTCTATATTGCCACTGGGGCCGACTATTAGGGGTCAGGGCTCGCTCTCTGTATTCTCTTTGTATTTTAGAGAATCCATAGGCCTCATTGGCCTTTCAATAGGCTCTTGCAAGCGCTGTTACCTGTGTCTGTATCTGATGTAGAGTAGCATTATCCAGTAACCCTCCGTATCGGATCAGCTCCCTTCCTAGTGCTGGGTTGAGATGGTTCTGGAACTGTGCAATCAGGGCCTGATCGTTCCAGTTGGTTAGTGAGGTGAGGGAATTGAATTTGATGATGTAGTCCTCTATGATCATTGTTCCCTGTTGTAATTTTAGCAGTGCCTCGACAGCCTTCTCTTTTGTTTCTGTTGACATGAAGAATTCATGCATCTGGGTTTTAAAATCCGCCCAGTCCACAAAGGGGAATTGATTCTCCAATGGTTGTCTGACCCATGCCTGATCATCAGCAGTGCTCTCCCCTGCATTAAGTTGTGCCCAATCTAATTCAGCACTCCATCCATTGTTGTCGATTTTATCCTGAAACTCTTGCTGTGCCTCCTGGAAGGCCTTGAGTTTCACACCACTCCAATCTGCTGCTCTATTCCCTTTTCCGCCTTTAATCCTATACAGGCAGATTGAGACCTTTTGACAAGCATCCTTTTCATTGGCCAACATGAAATATGTTTCCATTTGGTGTAGCCATCCATCCACCATCCTGGGGTCCCCTTGATAGAAGTCAGGCATTTCTGCCTTTGTGAGAGGCCCTGGTTCTCGACAGTTCGACCACTGGTATTCGTTGATCATGGCTGCTAGGGCCTGTCCTGCACTGGTAATGGCTCGTTGTCATTCCTCTGTCTGCCAATGTATCTCATTGTCTCATGCTGCAACTGCTGCAGCTGGTTGCATAGTATGTAGAGGTTTGAGGGTTTGTGTGTCCTGCCAGTGTTCCCTCCATCCTAGTACTGCATGGTAGGCATGGGTGATCATGTCCACCGTAAGCCAGAAAGGTGTGGCCCCTATTTTGTAATGGCTCATTCCTTCTCTATTGAGACACTCAATGTGGAACCATCCTCTGCAATTGCTATTATATTTTTCAATATGCAGCATGGTGTCCTGCATATATGACTTCCTAATGATGGTAGTCACATCATCTTCTCATAGGTTCCTGTCCCAAGTACAAATTTCCTGTATCTGTGGGTAAGTCAGCCATAGGAATTTGTCCCAGTATTGTTTTTTAATTAAAACCAGGTAACAATAACCTGGTATGTCTGGGTTGAAACTGCTGTTGGCCCAAGACGTTTTTGGGTAAGGGTAAGGCAACCATGCTTCCCTTTTCACAATCCTTCTCCACTGATCGATTTCTCTTCTCTTATGAGCATTGTTCGCTCCTTGTGGGTACTTTCAGTCGAGAGCCAGTCTGCTGCTGTGGCCATGCCACCATTCCAATGTGCTGCATCACCCCCTTGAGTGACAACTTGTGCTTTATTTTCCTTACCGGCTTGTGCTGCCACTGTGTATGACTGTGCTGGTTGCACAACCAGTTTGGGTTCTATTACTGCTGGGTATGTTCATCCAGCTGCCTCTGCATATGCTTGTTCAACTGTGACTGTCATTCTAAGGTTGACTCTTTTAATTGGTGTTTGGGCAAGCTTTCGTTGCACTGCCCTGCGCCTGGAATTTGACTGTCCTCCGAAGCGCACTGTCCATGTATAGTGGGAGACTTTATGAAGGTCCACTAATTCATCCCATGTGTACTTGATATCGTCTTGACATATCGCTGACTCCTCAATAATGTGCCACCATCCAGGTCGGATGCTGTCCTGGATGGTGAAAACCACTGTATCATCCCTCAGCTCTGGTTCCCAGTTGACAATGTCATAGAGAGTAGGCCATGCTGGCCAATTGTACTTGTCATAGTACTCCTCCTTGAACAAGTACATGTAACAGTACCTGTTTTCTCTCCACTGGTTTGGTGCGATGGGACTTCTGGCCCTTGGTCCTGGTAGGTGTGCTTTGATACTTGCACACCATCCCAACAACCTGGCCTTATGGTCATTCCACAAGTCCTCCCTGACTTCCTTAAGAAAATGATCCATCCCAATAGAGTGGAGATGGTTCCTTGGTTCTGTTAGGAGTCGTTCCGGTGTCCTGGCAATAATAGCCCCAGGTGGCTTAGTGACAAGAAGGGGATCAAATCTGATTCCCCTGCAGCATTCCTCCTCCTCCTGCTCATGCTTCCATTTAGCATAGCAGGTCACCCATATATTTCCATTCATCGTGTGCATCCACATGTTCCAATCTTCATGACTCATGGTCATGCCCTCATGCTTGTACAATTCTTGTACATGGTGTGCGCACTGTAATCTTTCTATGGCTACCCGGTAATGCCAGATAGCTTTGTCGCCATTATTAATCAACATGAGCCACTGGTTGTACTTTGACGAGACCAGGGCTAACCAGATTGGGTTGGAGGTGTTGCCTTTGTATTGGACCTCCAATAACTCCATGAGGGTGTGGTACTCCCTTTCTGCTTTCCACATAGTGCACTCTGCTCGCAACACTGCATGAGTGGCCGCTCATTCCATAAGTAAAGCCTCCCAGGCTTCCTTCTGTTCTAGCTCCTGTTCGGCTTCATGTTGCCTAAGGAGTATCTGCACCTGTGCACATTCGAGTCATCATGACTCTTTCCAGTGTTTCCACCATAACTGGATATGGTTGTCATATCAGCGTATGACCATATTGCTGATAAATTCTCTAAGCCCTGTCTGGACCATATCATGAATAGTAACCCAGTCCGCCTCGAAGATGCACCCAATCTCCAAGAGTGTCGCCTGGGCTTAGGGTAAAATGTATGTGAACAAGCACTGCATTGTGACTCATTGTTCATTCTGCTGTAATAAATTTTCAACCAAGTTCGGGCCTCCACTGACACTTGATCCGTTCCTCTGGCAATAAATCCGCACCAGTCGATGATGTCCCTTGGGAAACAAGGGAGTTACTGTCTGATTATTGTGGGTCCACAAGCTACTCAGAAGTGTGCACCCAGCAATTTGCCTCACTATCTTTGTGCCAAGTTATCAACCCCAAAACAAAATAGGGGTTGCTTGTACAGGGAGTATGTGAGGAACTTTAGGTCAGCCTTGATATGCAACACAACCAGGTTGGTTCTCTCATTCCTGAGTTTTTTGGCAATAACGGTATACTATGCTCAGGGCACGTCTGTGGTCTCCTGCCTATGCTCTCCTGACACATTAGTATTCTCGTCCATTACTGTGGGTAGACAGACCCAAAGGGTGTATTGAGGATGTCTCGTTCGACGCCCATTGACAGTATGTATGTCGTAGTTGATGTCGCCTAGAGAGGTCACAGGCTGCATGGTTACTACCTCTCAGAATCAAACTAGGGCATTGGTGCTGTGAGCAATGATGAGCAAGGCGTGCTTGGTGCTGTAAGACCAATGGGGTAGAGATGAAAAGACTCTAGATTATGTTAGGATGACCCTAAACACAACCCAAAGACCTTAGAGGGGATGGCTTGTTCAGCCAAAGATGAAAACTGTTTGCTCAAGAAGAAGTGTCTAGGACACAAATTATCTAGAGTCTTAGGGACTTGCTACCTAAGACTACAACCCTTATATGCCTCTCTCTTGGTCTGTGTGCAGACAGTGCGCAGCTAAAGTCCCTCACAATAGAGACGATGCACAGCAGCTAAGCCTGCACCCATATTGTTGAATAAATAATGATCTGGAGCATTGAGTATCGAACTCATAGCTTCATATATTATATTGTTATTTATGAATGCTCACCAAATCACAAATATAATCTGATATTTGTACACTGTTGACACTTTTATAGTGTTTGACAGATATTATAGAGTTTCATCCCAGGAACAGTATGAAACGACAGCATGTGAGAACATGATGCATGAAACATGCTTCACACATCAAGTATTGACAGATTGCTGTAGAATGCGCAGCAATATGACACCATGCGCAGCAGGTATGGTGTAATGCGCAGCAGGAAGCTGCGCATTACTAGATATAGGTATATTAGATGTAGTTACATGTGATTTCTGTAACTGTATATAAGCAGCACTCTTTGCACTGCTGAAATACATCTCCTGATCTATTGCATAGTTGAGCCCTAGCTCCTAAGCGTTCTAAACAGTACTCAGTAAGTCCCCTCGCTTACTAAGCCTCGCTCTGCGCTGCCGTTGCTTGTTTCAACAGGTTATGGGCCCCGCATAGATGAAAACCTTGTGCTGTGCATATTACATGTGTCAGCACCCTTTTGTCATAACAAAGGTAAACAAGGGAAGTAATAGATGCGCCCATAGTACTGTTATTAGAGTAGTATACATCCGATTTATGTCGCTAATGTGCTATCTCTTGAAGTATGACAGGAATACTTCTTGCTCATCCTAACAAGCCTCTAATGCTTGGGATTTGAGCAACCGCCTTGGATGGCATGACAACAATCACTAGTGTGACACACTTCACCAGTCCCCAGTTCTGCAATATCCAGGTTAATATAAAAAATGTAGTCTTGATTGGTAAATCAATAAATTACCTGGTCTGGTGAACCATTCAAATCACTTGGGTTTAGGGCTGTCCCATGACAGATAAAGGGTCTAGGCTTAATCACTTAGATCTGGAAAGGTTTCGCACCCCCCTATTGGCCATGAATAATTAAGTGCTTATGTAGGCCATTTTCGTTGGCATAAAATCGTTCTCCACAATTAAAAATAGTAGTAATTCTGTATAAGGGTCGTGCTGCATGGGACATTGTTCCCTGGTACACGCAGACCAGCGATGAGCACTGATTAGCATCCCATCTACATTAGGACACTCCTTAGTGTCATAATAATAGCTTATTACTATATCTATAAATAGTGGAGGATATTTTTATCGCTCTGGGGAACTTGATGGAGCCCCCAAGCACTCCTGAAGGGCTGGATCCCCTTCTGGCGATGAATTATAGCACATTATGACAAAAACGCAAACTACCATGTTTATGCACATGCTCAGGCATTTATCGCGGGAGAATAAAATCGAAAACTCGATGTCCATACCTTTGTTCTGAGCAATGAAAGTCTTTTCAGACTGTTGCTTACCTTCTTTCTTACAGAACAAACTCAATTCAACAAACAAACCCACCAACACCTTCTTATACACAAATGTCTTCCACCACCAACACTGCTTCCTCCTCTGCCTCTGCTGGATCCTCCAGCAACAAATACGTCACCGCCGGTACCCCTGGCACTAAATCCGACTCCTCTTCTCAAAAAGTTGCTAAAGCTGGGTTTACCAGCTCTATTTTCATAAATACCTTGCAATCCACCAGCAAGGGTCCCACTGCTCCCATTGGGACATCTTCAAAGAAGTTTCCTTGGTACAATGAGGTACAAGCAGACTTGGAGAATCGCAGGAAGCACATTGCAGATGCGCAACTTTCTGTTTGGAAACGTCGTCAAGAACTAGACGACAAACCCGCTAAACTAGCTAGTGAGGAATCTCTAGTGGATGAAATTTTCAATGACATTCGAAAATTCCAAGCAGGTCACCTTCAAAAGGCAAATTATGGAAAAAATGTTTTTAATATTGCAACTGGAGAAATGAAATCAGCCCAAAAGGCTGATAAGGGGAAAGGAAAAAAGAAATCAGCTTCATATGCCGATATTGCAAAAGCGGGTCTGTCCGCTAAAAACAAGGCAGGCGCTACCTTCTCTTTGTGTCCAAAGAATCAACTAAATTGGCCAACTTCTGAAGAAGTTAGGACATGGTTCTTCAACCTTGGTGGAAAGGCAGAGGACTGGACGTTGGAACAGGTGGAGATACCAGCCACTCCAAAAAGAAATAGCGGGTCTGGAAGTGAAGTCTGGGACCACGCTAAGGAGTGATCGAAAATTGGGAAAGTAAAAATACTGCCCAATAAATATCACAGTGATTCTGTTTTAGAGGAAAGCAGAACCACCAAAATAAATAAATAAATTTCCACCATGCACCAAGCTATCTGCCAGGAAATGGAGGATAGAAAATGGGTTGAGGATCTTATAGAAAGTATCCAAGAAACTGTTAAAAACTTGAATCAAGAGGAGGAGAGAGTGAAAAGCTTTAAGAAGAAAGCTAAAAAATTGCGCCAGAAGGAATGCAAAGCCAAGAGAGAGTTGGCTGAACGACCAAAACAACCACCCAAGACTCACAAGTTATATATACTTGATGAGGAAATATACAGTTCTGATTATTTGCATCCTTCTTTGAATGATAGTGAATACTCTTCTTTAATTAAAGCTAGAAGGAATGAAGAGCTTGAACAAGGAGAGTTCATTATAGTAGAACTCAAGGGAAGAGATGGACTTATCCACCCTTGGGTTCATACTGTCGAAAGTCCTGTATGGTCGAAAATTGGTTACTGCTACCTGGCAGCAATTAAAACCCGTGCATTGGCTCAATATCAATGGCCACAGTACATTGATATCAAAGAATTGGCTTCATATTCAAAGTCAATTAGGAAGAGAGTCAACTTCCACTTACACAAAATAAATGGTGATCAATCTAGTCGCCATTGTCATCTAGTCATCGATCCAAGAGCCCAGACAGGCTGGATGGAAATCGATAATCTTGCTAGAGCAGCAAGTGTCGATATAATCATTGGAGGAGAAGATGACTTATCTAAAATTCCAACGCTTACTGGAAGCAATAATTGGAATGAGTGGTCAGCAGCTATCAAAGCTGCTCTGCAATACAAAGGTCTCTGGCAGTATGTTCTTGGCAACAGGATCAAGCCACAGCTTACAGAAGCTGAGAAAACAGCAGAGACAGCAGAAAGTACCTCTGCAACTGAGCTTCGTCGCATTAAAGAGAAAAGGAAGCTTGGGATGACTACTGTGACAATGATGACAAGGCATTGGGATTAATAACCATGAAAATCTCACTGTCTTTAAGACACCTTATTAAACCATGGTCAAACTCTACCTTCATTGCATTGCAGGAAACCTTTGGCAAGCCAGGAGCAGCTGGCATTTTTGTTGATTTTTCAAAAGTAATACATTGGAAGATCAACACCAACAAATTGACAGAGTCGGTCAATGAGCTATTGACAACAGCTAATCGACTTTCTGTCAATGGCTTCACATTCCCCGACAACATGCTAGCAATGGTAGTGTTAGCATCTTTACCACATGGATGGGACAGCATCTCATCTAGTGTATTATTAATGACAAAAGCAAGTGATTTAACACTTGCTGATATTCTTCCAAAAATAGAGGAAGAATCCCAAAGGCAGAGAACATCTTCTGGGGGGGTTGTTCACACTGCTAGAGTGAAGCTTCCCAAAGGCCCTAACAGGCCTAATTGGAATCAACAACAAAATTCTGGTCCTAGCAACCAGAATAACTACAAACCTGGTTTTAATAACCAGAATTCATATTCTTCGAACCAAAATAAAGGGAAATGGACGACACCAGGACTGTCTTCCAGACCCTCTAACACTGGCAAACCCCAGTTCTTGTCTAATCAAGAAAGGAACAAAATTAATCGTGACAACAAAAAGAAAAAGAAAGCCTTTCTATTAGAACAACAACAAAAGAACAACACTGGGGAGACCAGGAAAGCGAATACACCAAAATTCGCTCACTTAGTAGACAGGATAGATCCTGCTCTACCCTTGATTCAAAGAATGGCACCATTAGTGCCTAATCTACAGCAACTGAAGGCTCAAGGATATTCAGTTGCTGACAATGTAGAATTGCAAATGGTGGTTGATCCAATTGCAGAAAACCGTTTCAGAGTCCTAGATGAAAGGGCTGACATTGAAATGGACAATATGTCAGACACAGTCTCCTTAGGTGAAGACTTCTATGATACAGCTGATGGGGAATATCAGTACGTAAATCTTTCTACTCAAAAGTTCTTCTCTGATAAAAAATCAGTGAGGACTATCAAGACGAGCCCAATTATGAGGCATCTTGATTTCAAAGGTAACAATGTAGATAGTAGTATTTGTACTACTGTAAATAGTGATCAATACATCGCTTTAGTTGCCTCCATTCCAAAGATGAGTAGTAAGATAAATGTGTGTGGTTGTGACAAATGTAAAGAATTTGAATCCAAAGGAACTCCATGGATGATTGATTCAGGAGCATCGATTCACATAACTCCTGAAATCAAAGATTTCTCTGAATATCATTCCTTTAAAGTTTCACAGCCTGTATTTACAGCTGATAAACGATCTCAAGTAGCAATACTTGGAGAAGGAACTGTGTTCCTACAGGTAGAAACCATGCATAAACATAAACATGTCATTAAACTTGAAAAAGTTTGCTATATGCCTGCAGCTAGTGTCAGACTTATATCATCTGGACAACTAAAGCTACAAGGCTTTCATGAAAAATCAGACAAGTATAGTACTATATTTTTGCTAAAAACTGGGCGACCATTTATAATGGCATATCCTAGACATATAGGAGATCCCATTCATTGGACTTTGACTGAAATAGTCCATCCAAGTGTAAAAATGGCCAAACCTTCAGTTCATATAGTGGATTATAACACTTGGCATCAAAGATTGGGTCACCCATCTAAAAATGTATTAAAACATGTCTTCGATCATACAAAAGGGTTTGACAAATTATCTATACCATCAACAGATACAATTTGTCCTGGATGTGCACAAGGAAAGATGCATAATAAATCTTTTCCTACATCAATCAAGCGAGCTTCACAGCCACTTGAATTGATTCATGCAGACTTATTAGAATTGCCTATGGAATCTTATCATCGAAAGAAATGGTGTCTTATGATACTGGATGATTATTCTTCCTATGCTTATATGGCACTTCTTCAAACTAAATCAGAAACATTTACTGCTTTCAAGGGTTATGTAGAACTCATGGAAAATCAATATAGCAGTAGAGTTAAATGTTTCAGATCAGATCGAGGGGGGGAAGTTAAGTCACATGAATTTAGCAAGTTTCTTGCTTCAAAAGGAATCTTTAGAGAACAAAGTGCACCTCACATACCTCAACAAAATGGTCATGCAGAACGATTAAATGATACTATACTTGAAAAAGCAGAAAGCATGAGATTAGAATCTTCCTGCCCAAAATCATGGTGGGAATTTGCTTTTGAAACTGCTATTCATGTATACAATCGCACACCATTACAAAGGACAAATTGGTCTACACCCTATGAAAACATGACAGGTGAAAAACCTGATGTTCATTATCTTAAAGTGTTTGGTTGTCTAGCTTGGGTTTACATACCTAAAGAAATTTGTAAAGATAAGCTGTCACCAAGATCTGAACCAATGACCTTTATCGGTTATGACATAGGATCTAAAGCTTATAAATTTATGAAGGAAGATAACTCTATATTCATTGGTGTCAAAGCACTGTTTAATGAATCAGTATTTCCACGGAAAAGCAAAAATTACAATAAAGATAGACTATTTGAAAGTCCACCAGGTATTAACCAAAGGGATCAAAATGGACATGAATCTGACTCCGATTCCCAAAACAACAATCATCTCAATAGTGATGATGATGATCCCAAACCATATAAACCATCATTCAATCATGATCTTACACCAGATGAAGAGCAGAATTCATCTCATGATAATGATGATATAGAGCCTAATAATAATGGTGGAGAACAGGATTTACCTGTCAGATCTGATGTTTGAGGATCAAGTGAAAACAGATCTGAAGAGAATTCCAGTAGACAGCCTGGGACACAACATCATGCACCACCAGATATAAAAAGAACACGAAAAGAGAAAAAGGTTACAGAAAGACAATCCCAAAAACAACCTGAACCTATTCCCTTCCCACTTTGCCGAAGTACTAGAGAAAGGAAACCAGTTTATAAGGAGGGTAATATCTATGGAAAGAAAACCCCTCTTGAGATTGAAAAACAACTGGAAAAGAATCCTTTCAATGAGTCTGAAGACTCTGATAGTCATAAAGACACTTCCAGCGAAATATCAAATGAACTAGATCCTGGTATTATTCAGGATAAAGGAATTACAGATATAGATATGCTGCTTAATCAATTACAAAAAGAAGGAGGAAGGAAATTTATCAATTTCCTACTCTCAAAAGCAGTATTACCTAAATCTGATATCCCTGTTCATTTTAGGGATGTGTTAAAAATTAAAGAATCTGATCCTAAAGCTTTTCAAGAATGGATTAAAGCTATGGAGGATGAGATTGAAGCTCTATTCCAATGAGATGTTTGGGAGTTAGTTGATGGTCCAAAAGATCATAAACCTGTGAAGTGTAGATGGGTTTACAATATTAAAAGTGATGGTCGAAAACGTGCTCGACTTGTTGCTAAAGGATTTTCACAAATACCTGGCATAGATTATGATGACACCTTTTCTCCTGTTGCACGATTTGAAACAGTGAGATTACTTCTGGCTTCAGCTGCACTCAAAAATTGGGAAATTGAGGTGCTAGATGTTAAAACAGCTTTCCTATATGGAAATCTTGATGAAGAGATTTACATGGAACAGCCAGAAGGCTTTGTCACAAAAGGACAAGAGGGAAAAGTCTATAGATTAAAAAAGGCCCTATATGGTCTTAAACAAGCATCATATGCTTGGAATAAACAAGCTGATAAAAGCTTGAAATCCTTAGGATTCAAAAGATGTCTTTCGGATACAGGAGTTTATATCCTTAACAAACAAGGATCAATAATAGTTGTCATACTATATGTTGATGACGTACTATTTCTGGGAAATGACAAAAGACTCTTATTAGACAAAAAGAGCAAGTTCATGAAAATATGGGAATGTAGAGACTTAGGACAAGTTTCTGAATATCTAGGGATGAAGATATCTTGAGATAGACCAAATCAATTACTTATAATTGATCAAATAGACTATGCTAAGAAAGTTGTTAAGTGTTTTGGTCAAGAAAATGCTAAACCTGCCAGAACACCATTACCAGCAGGGTATGTTCCTAAACCAAATGAAGGAACAGCAACTTCTGAGCAAAGAAGCTATTATCAATCCATAATTGGATCATTATTATATTTAACTCTTGGAACTCGTCCAGATATTGCATTTGCAGTAATAATGATGTCGCAATTTATGGTTAATCCTTCTGAAGAGCATATCCAGAAGGCATTATACATTATCAAATATGTTGCCACCAACATTAATGGCAAAATAGTGTATAATGGAAAGAATCATGAAGGTTTCATTGCATATTGTGATGCAGACTGGGCAGGTGACCAGATTAATAGAAGATCAGTCACTGGATATGTAATAAAACTAGCTGGAGGACCAGTTAGTTGGGTTTCAAGGAAACAAAAGACAGTTGCTCTGTCATCAACAGAAGCAGAATATATGAGTCTGTCTGATACATCAAGACAGATAGTCTGGATAGAGTCTTTATTCCATGAAATTGGAAAGACTATAAAAATGATTCAATTAGGAGTACATAATCAAGGAGCAATCTTTCTAGCTTCTAATCCTGCTCAAGAGCATAGATCTAAACACATAGATATCCGCTACCACTATGTTAGAGAATGCATAGAGGAAGGAAAAGTGGAACTTGTGTATATTCCCACAAATCAGCAACTTGCTGATATCTTGACTAAAAATTTGTCTTTTGATAAATTCACAAAGTTAAGATCTGAAATTGGATTAGTGATTTCTCAGCATGGGGGAGTGTTGAATAAATAATGATCTGGAGTGTTGAGTATTGAACTCATAGCTTCATATATTATATTGTTATTTATGAATGCTCACCAAATCACAAATATAATCTGATATTTGTACACTGTTGACACTTTTATAGTGTTTGACAGATATTATAGAGTTTCATCCCAGGAACAGTATGAAACGACAGCGTGTGAGAACATGATGCATGAAACATGCTTCACATGTCAAGTATTGACAGATTGCTGTAGAATGCGCAGCAATATGACACCATGCGCAGCAGGTATGGTGTAATGCGCAGCAGGAAGCTGCGCATTACTAGATATAGGTATATTAGATGTAGTTACATGTGATTTCTGTAACTGTATATAAGCAGCGCTCTTTGCACTGCTAAAATACATCTCCTGATCCATTGCATAGTTGAGCCCTAGCTCCTAAGCATTCTAAACAGTACTCAGTAAGTCCCCTCGCTTGCTAAGCCTCGCTCTGCGCTGCTGTTGCTCATTTCAACACATATGACCATACCTGGAGTCATCCTCCCATACCAACACACTGTCTCTCTTTATATGGCTGTGCCTATTGTTCTTGCACTTGGCCATTCCCCATGTCACCCCTCAGGTGCCATTCAGCCTATGTATCCATCATAGCCTAGGCCCTTCATTTGGCCATTGTCCAAGTTGGCACTCAGTTATTCCCATAGCCGATGCTGACCTAACCACCTTCCTTATAAGGGTTGCAGTCCTAACATAGCCAGCCCCTGCAACCGTGATATTGCCTAAGTCCTGTATCTATACATTTGAGTTCAATGAAATAGATAAAAAGAAAAGAAAAATATATCTCTGCTCCCTGAGTCCCTATCTTCATAAGTGTCATTGATGTCGTTACTGTGAAAATTGACTGGAGCGAGTTATGCTCATAACACAAATCTACAGCAACTAAAGGCTCAAGGATATTCAGTCACTGATAATGTAGAAATGCAAATGGTGGTTGATCCAATTGCTGAAAACCATTTCAAAGTCCTAGATGAAAGGGCTGACATTGAAATGGACAATATGTCAGATACAGTCTCTTTAGGGGAAGACTTCTATGACACAGCTGAAGGGGAATACCAGTACATAAATCTTTCTACTCAAAAGGTCTTTTCTGATAAAAAATCAGTGAGGACTATCAAGACGAGCCCAATTATGAGGCATCTTGATTTTAAAGGTAACAATGTAGATAGTAGTATTTGTACTACTTTAAAAAGCGATGAATATATTGCTTTAGTTGCCTCCATTCCAAAGATGAGTAGTAAGATAAAAGTGTGTGGTTGTGATAAGTGTAAGGAATTTGAGTCCAAAGGAACTCCATTGATGATTGATTCAGGAGCGTCTATCCACATAACTCCTGAAATCAAAGATTTCTCTGAATATCATCCTTTTAAAGTTTCACAGCCTGTATTTACAGGTGATAAATGATCTCAAGTAGCAATACTTGGAGAAGGAACTGTGTTCCTACAGGTAGAAACTGTGCATAAATATAAACATGTCATTAAACTTGAAAAAGTTTGCTATATGCCTGCAGCTAGTGTCAGACTTATATCATCTGGACAACTAAAGCTACAAGGCTTTCATGAAAAATCAGACAAGTATAGTACTATATTTTCACTAAAAACTGGGCGACCATTTATAATGGCATATCCTAGACATATAGGAGATCCCATTCATTGGACTTTGACTGAAATAGTCCATCCAAAAGTAGAAATGGCTGAACCTTCAGTTCATATAGTGGATTATAACACTTGGCATCAAAGATTGGGCCACCCATCTAAAAATGTATTAAAACATGTCTTCGATCATACAAAAGGGTTTGACAAATTATCTATACCATCAACAGATACAATTTGTCCTGGATGTGCACAAGGAAAGATGCATAATAAATCCTTTCCTACATCAATCAAGCAAGCTTCCAAGCCACTTGAATTGATTCATGCAGACTTATTAGAATTGCCTATGGAATCTTATCATCGAAAGACATGGTGTCTTATGATACTAGATGATTATTCTTCCTATGCTTATATGGCACTTCTTCAAACTAAATCAGAAACATTCACTGCTTTCAAGAGTTATGTAGAACTCATGGAAAATCAATATAGCAGTAGAGTTAAATGTTTCAGATCAGATTGAGGGGGGAATTTAAGTCGCATGAATTTAGCAAGTTTCTTGCTTCAAAAGGAATCGTTAGAGAACAAAGTGCACCTCACATACATCAACAAAATGGTCATGCTGAATGATTAAATGACACTATACTTGAAAAAGCAGAAAGCATGAGATTAGAATCTTCCTGCCCAAAATCATGGTGGGAATTTGCCTTTGAAACTGCTATTCATGTATACAATTGCACACCATTACAAAGGACAAATTGGTCTACACCCTATGAAAACATGACAGGTGAAAAACCTGATGTTCATTATCTTAAAGTGTTTGGTTGTCTAGCTTGGGTTTACATACCTAAAGAAATTTGTAAAGATAAGCTGTCACCAAGATCTGAACCAATGACCTTTATTGGTTATGACATAGGATCTAAAGCTTATAAATTTATGAAGAAAGACAACACTATATTCATTGGTGTTAAAGCACTATTTAATGAATCAGTATTTCCACAAAAAAGCGAAAATTACAATAAAGATAGACTATTTGAAAGTCCACCAGGTATTAACAAAGGGATCAAAATGGACATGAATCTGACTCCAATTCCCAAAACAACAATCATCTCAATAGTGACGATGATGATCCCAAACCATATAAACCATCATTCAATCATGATCTTACACCAGATGAAGAGCAGAATTCATCTCATGAGAATGATGATATAGAGCCTAATAATAATGGTGGAGAACAGGATTTACCTGTCAGACCTGACATTCAAGGATCAAGTGAAAACAGATCTGAAGAGAATTCCAGTAGATGGCCTGGGACACAACATCATGCACCACCAGACATCAAAAGAACATGAAAAGAGAAAAAGGTTACAGAAAGACAATCCCAAAAACAACCTGAACCTATTCCCTTCCCACTTTGCCGAAG
Organism: Amanita molliuscula; assembly: GCA_023014405.1. NCBI lineage: Eukaryota > Fungi > Basidiomycota > Agaricomycetes > Agaricales > Amanitaceae > Amanita > Amanita molliuscula. Next base: position 104,000 of record JAEBUP010000070.1, read on the forward strand.
TACTAGAGAAAGGAAACCAGTTTATAAGGAGGGTAATATTTATGGAAAGAAAACTCCTCTTGAAATTGAAAAACAACTGGAAAAGAATCCTTTCAATGAGTCTGAAGACTCTGATAGTCAAAAAGACACTTCAAGCGAAATATCAGATGAATCTTATCCTGGTATTGTTCAGGATAAAGGAATTACAGATATAGATATGCTGCTTGATTAGTTACAAAAAGAGGGAGGAGGGAAATTTATCAATTTCCTACTCTTAAAAGCAGTATTACCTAAATCTGATATACCTGTTCATGTTAGGGATGTGTTAAAAATTAAAGAATCTGATCCTAAATCTTTTCAAGAATGGATTAAAGCTATGGAGGATGAGATTGAAGCTCTATTCCAACAAGATGTTTGGGAGTTAGTTGATGGTCCAAGAGATTGTAAACCTGTGAAGTGTAGATGGGTTTACAATATTAAAAGTGATGGTCGAAAATGTGCTTGACTTGTTGCTAAAGGATTTTCACAAATACCTGGCATAGATTATGATGACACCTTTTCTCCTGTTGCATGATTTGAAACAGTGAGATTACTTCTGGCTTCAGCTGCACTCAAAAATTGGGAAATTGAGGCGCTAGATGTTAAAACAGCATTCCTATATGGAAATCTTGATGAAGAGATTTACATGGAACAGCCAGAAGGCTTTGTCACAAAAGGACAAGAGGGAAAAGTCTATAGATTAAAAAGGCCCTATATGGTCTTAAACAAGCATCATATGCTTGGAATAAACAAGCTGATAAAAGCTTGAAATCTTTAGGATTTAATAGATGTCTTTTGGATACAGGAGTTTATATCCTTAAAAAACAAGGGTCAATAATAGTTGTCATACTATATGTTGATGACATACTATTTCTGGGAAATGACAAAAGACTCTTATTAAACAAAAAGAGCAAGTTCATGAAAATATGGGAATGTAGAGACTTAGGACAAGTTTCTGAATATCTAGGGATGAAGATATCTTGAGATAGACCAAATCAATTACTGATAATTGATCAAATAGACTATGCTAAGAAAGTTGTTAAGTGTTTTGGTCAAGAAAATGCTAAACCTGCCAGAACACCATTACCAGCAGGGTATGTTCCTAAACCAAATGAAGGAACAGCAACTTCTGAGCAAAGAAGCTATTATCAATCCATAATTGGATCATTATTATATTTAACTCTTGGAACTCGTCCAGATATTGCATTTGCAGTAATAATGATGTCGCAATTTATGGTTAATCCTTCTGAAGAGCATATCCAGAAGGCATTATACATTATCAAATATGTTGCCACCAACATTAATGGCAAAATAGTGTATAATGGAAAGAATCATGAAGGTTTCATTGCATATTGTGATGCAGACTGGGCAGGTGACCAGATTAATAGAAGATCAGTCACTGGATACATAGTAAAACTAGCTGGAGGACCAGTTAGTTGGGTTTCAAAGAAACAAAAGACAGTTGCTCTGTCATCAACAGAAGCAGAATATATGAGTCTGTCTGATACATCAAGACAGATAGTCTGGATAGAGTCTTTATTCCATGAAATTGGAAAGACTATAAAAATGATTCAATTAGGAGTACATAATCAAGGAGCAATCTTTTTAGCTTCTAATCCTGCTCAAGAGCATGGGTCTGAACACATAGATATCCACTACCACTATGTTAGAGAATGCATAGAGGAAGGAAAAGTGGAACTTGTGTATATTCCCACAAATCAGCAACTTGCTGATATCTTGACTAAAAATTTGTCTTTTGATAAATTCACAAAGTTAAGATCTGAAATTGGATTAGTGATTTCTCAGCATGGGGGAGTGTTGAATAAATAATGATCTGGAGCTTTAAGTATTGAACTCATAGCTTCATATATTATATTGTTATTTAAGTATTGAACTCATAGCTTCATATATTATATTGTTATTTATGAATGCTCACCAAATCACAAATATAATCTGATATTTGTACACTGTGGACACTTTTATAAAGTTTGACAGATATTATAGAGTTTCATCCCAGGAACAGTATGAAATGACAGTGTGTGAGACACAATGCATGAAACATGCTTCACACGTCAAGTATTGACAGATTGCTGTAAAATGCGCAGCAATATGACATCATGCGCAGCAGGAAGCTGCGCATTACTAGATATAGGTATATTAGATGTAGTTACATGTGATTTCTGTAACTGTATATAAGCAGCACTCTTTGCACTGCTGAAATACATCTCCTGATCTATTGCATAGTTGAGCCCTAGCTCCTAAGCGTTCTACACAGTACTCAGTAAGTCCCCTCGCTTACTAAGCCTCGCTCTGCGCTGCCGTTGCTCGTTTCAACAGTGCAGACTCGGCTGCTGTGCATTGATCCCAGCTGAGGGACTTTAACTGCACACTGACTGTGCACAGACCATGGCTTGGAGTATATAAGGGCTGTAGTATAGTGTAGGTAGCCCTTAAGACTCTAGATAGTTTTGTCTCCTAGACACTACTACAGAGCAATTGTATTGTCTTTGGCCTAACAAGCCATCACTTGTGGGACTTCTGAGAGGTAGTAATCACACAGCCTGCAACCTCTCCAGGCAACATCAACATCAACACACATACTGTCAATGGGTCATGAACGAGTGGTCCTCAATACGCCCATTGGGCCTGGCTACAAAACAGTAACAGACAAGAATACTAGTTCACTGGGGTGAAGTGTAGGCAGGAGACCATAGACATGCCCTGTGTTTAGTATACTGTTATTGCAGAAGAGTTCATGGAACAAACAAAGAAACCTGATTGGTGTTGCATATCAAGGCTGAACCCAAGTTCCTCACATACTCCCTGTACTAGCAACATGAAATAAGTTGCATGTTGATAACTATGCACAAAGATAGTGAGGCAAATTGCTGGGTGCACCCAATTAGTAGCTTGCAGACCCACAACACAGGAGACACTATCCTTCTTGTTTCCCAAGGAGCGTCATCGACAGGTGCGGAGGCTGAGGGAATGGATCAACTGTCAATGCAGGGCCTGAAGTTGATTGAAGAAATTTTTTGTTTACAGGAAAGCACATCAGGAGAGCATGCGTTGCTCATTCAATTATGTTTTGCCCTATGCCCAGGCGACACTCTTGGAGATAGGATGCATCTTCGAGGTGGACTGGGTCACAGTTCATGACACAGTCCAGATGGGACCCAGAGAGTTTATCAGCGACACTATCATTTGCTGTTATGATAACCATGTCTGGTTGTGGTGGAAACACCAGAAAGAGGAGCGCAAGGTCGAATGTGCTCAAGCACAAGAGATCCTGTGGCAACATGAAGCTGAGCAGGAGTTAGAACAGAAAGAAGCCTGGAAGGCTCTATTGATGGAATGAGTGGCCACTTGAGCAGTTTTATGGGCCAAACTTGCAATGAAGAAAGCTGAGAAGGAGTATCAAACCCTCATCGAACTATTGGAAGTGCAGTACAAAGGAGATACTTCCAACCCCATCTGGCTGGTGCTAATGGCATCAAAATATAATCAATGGTTGTTGTTAATCAACAATGGTGACAAAGCTATTCAAAGATATCAAGTGGCTTTAGAACAATTGGAGTGCACACACCATGTGCAGGAGTTATATGTGCATGAAGGAATGATGATGATGGAATACATGCTGGCCCAGAGCCTGTGCTGAAGTGACATATAGCTCAGACAGGAACAGGGGACAACTGGTGGCCAGTCCATCAAAAAACCACCCAACTACTGTAGGGACCGAGTTAACATGCTCTCAGAGACCAGTAGACAGGGCACCCCTGGACCATTGGAGGTGGTTTGGTTAGTCTGATCCTCACATGGAAGAGGTTGGGAAGTCATCCACCCTGCAAAAGGCAAGACATAGGGCAATTCGCTTCGCAAGAAGGCTTTGCAACAGGAAGGGTACCTGAGAGGGGCCTGGGCTGTGGTGGTACAATGCTCTGTATGCCATAGGGAGCATTACAGATGACTTAACCCTCTGCTGGACTACTGCAGGAGGAACCTGAGTAGTGACTGGAAAGCCCCCATGGCTGGCATCTATGGGTAAAGATGACCAGAAGGGAGGTCAGGGGCGATACCAACCTGAGAGGACAGTTAGTCTACGTCGGTGACAAGTAAGTGAGGTCCAAATTACCACCAGGCCACCCATGTGGCACAAGTCCTAGGAGTAATGGAATCCTTGCCAAAACTTGCTTAAGGTGCAAACAAGGTTGGTGTTCAAGTAGGCTTCACTATGCCATTGCTGGTTGAGCACCAGCTCCTGCTTTGGACATGATTGCTCTCCCCTCTAGTTTTCTTGTATATTTTGATTTGGAGGGACTGATTTTGGCATGAAGATTGGAATGCGTGGATGCACACAATGAATGGAAACATCTTACCAGGATTCTGGTGGACAATTCATATGGGTCCTATACCAGAACAACTAGTGCCAACAGTACCAGGGTTCTGCTACTTGAATCTAATCAAACCTGAGTACTGGAACAAATATGAATGGCCAGCATATCCTACAATTGCAGCAATCTGGCAGATGGAAGAGAAATTCCACAATGAAGGAATTCAAACTAGATGGACCACCACTGATCGGAAAGACGTGGTACATGTAGGCCTAGAAATGGCTGATGTGAATGGATGGGACATGGTGGAAAAACTTTTCACCAGTGGTCACAAAATGCTCAGAGTAGGGGCAGAATGAGTGGAAGACTCTGAAACAGGCAAAGTAATAAGCCTGGGAGAAGGAGAGGATCCTGAAGGATCAGAGCAACCAGCATGATTGGATGCAGTGGCAGCTCTGGTGGAAATCGATCCATGCTTAAGAATGGGGCTGCCAGGACTCTCGGAAAAAGAACGAAATAACCTACATCCAAAGTACCCTGGGTATTGCTATCTTTGGCTTGTCAAACAACAATATTGGAATGAATACAAGTGGCTGGTGTACCCAACCATCAGGGAAATATATGGATGGGATCCAGAGCTCATGGACGAACACCAACCCATATATTGGAGACAAACAAAAGGATGCAATCGCATGTGGCATTGTGTCCGAGTAATGGGAGAACTGGGCGGGTGGCCCTGGATGAAAGCAATGATGTGGCAGGGATATGGATCATATCGAGTAGGCATCTTCTGACTAACAGTGGATATGATCACCCAAACTTATCATGCCTTAATGGGATGGCAAGAAAACTGGGCAGATACAGAAACCATACAACCATTATCAGAAACGCAACCAGCAGCAGCTGTAGCAGCTTGAGAAAATGAAATCCACCAACAAGCAGAAGCTAGACAGCAGACGGTCACAAACATGGGACAGGCAATCACTGCCATGATTAATGAATACCAATGGTCAAATCAAGCTGAACCTGGACCTCTAATGAAGGCAGAGATGCCTGATTATTACCAAGGAGATCCTTGAATGGTGGATGGGTGGTTAGATCAAATGAAGACGTACTTTATGCTGGCAAGGGAAAAAGATGTGAAAAGTAGAATTCCGATCCACCTTCACAGAATAAAAGGAGGGAAAGGCAACTGAGCAGTGGATTGGAGTGGAGTAAAGCTGAAGGCTTTCCAGGAAGCATTGCAGGAGTACCAGGACAAGATAGACAATAATGGTTGGAGCACGGAGCTGGACTGGGCCCAGCTAAATGCAGGGGAGGACACTGAAGATGGACGAGCCTGGCAGAGGCGACTGCTACAAAATCAATTCCCTTTCACTGACTGGGCAGACTTTAAGAACCAAATGCACAAGTTCTTTATGTCTACAGAAACCAAAGAGAAGGCAATCAAGGCACTTCTGGCACTACGACAGGGAGCAATGATAGTCAAAGACTACATTATCAAATTCAACTCCCTCATGTCTTTAACGAACTGGAATGACCAAGTGCTAATATCCCAGTTCTGAAGCAACCTCAATCCAGTTCTTGGTTGAGAATTAATTTGATATGGAGGGTTACCAGAAGCCATGACATTGCATCAGATTCAAACCAGAGTTACAGAATTGGCACGGGCCTTTAGAAAGGCTAATGAAGCATACAGGTTCTCAAAGTTCAAAGGGGACTACAGAGAACAAACCCCAACTAGCAATAACTGTCCATCTTACCAATTCTGAGCATGACCACCATTCACATCAGAAAGTCGATCTGACCCAAATGCGATGGACATAGACAAAAGGAAAAGAAAGTTCGCATGGTACAACTGTGGAAAAGAAGGACACCAAAGCAGGAATTGTCCAGAACCATGACAGGAGTGGAAAAGACCTCCCACTTGTTTCAATTGCAGAGAAACTGGACATATGATATATACATGTCCTCAATGAAAAAGAATTACCATGGGAGAGAAGGGGAAGCAGGTTGTGAGAACAATCGAGTCAGGGGAAACAACCCCAGCAGGACATATAGAAGAGATCTCGGATTTTGCAGAAAGCCAGTAGGCAAGCACTCCATGCTGCTGGCTACTAGTCAGGTTTCTTGTAGTGATGTACCAAAATATGTAGACTCCCAAATCAAGTTGCATGAATTACTCTACGAATGCAGTGGGAACATACATCATATAAGAAATCTGAAAGTGAGTGCAAAACCAAAAGAACAATTGAAGATGTGGACACCTCAGTGGGTGCTGAGGCGAATATGGGAACAAAAGGAAGAAGTGGCAGTTGAATGTTTACAACAATGGGTAAACATCAAGTGAATAAAAGAAGTGGATGCCAAACTTGTGCAGCAATTGAACGCCATGACAGAGGTGGAGGTGTTATGGAACCTTGTACACCTATGGGAAAAAGTGGTGCAAGGAAATGGTCAACAAGAACTGGATCTAAAAGGAACGGTTACCACAATGGATATGTACAAAAGAATCAATGTAACCATGTTACTGGATTCAGGATGCACAGGATCATGCATCAGCGAAGAATTCATAGAAAAGCACCAGTTGAACAAATGACAGCTAGTAAGGCCGGTACCTGTGTATAACACCAATGGATCTAAAAACTCATCTGGAAGCATAGAATTCATGGTACAGCTAAAATTACAAATTGGAGACCATGAGGAAGTAATGGACTGTGCTGTCACATGGTTAAGCAAAACAGACTTATTCTTAGGGTTTGATTGGTTAAGCCATCATAACCCAACAATCAATTAGAAGAAAAAGTCATTGGAATTTAACTGCTGTCCAGGAACCTGCTGGAAATTGTCATCCATGCAGGAGCCAGAAGATGAAATTGATGTCACATGCCATTTGGAGGATGGCAACTGACTATTAGCAATTCATATAGGGGAACTGGAACTGCACGTAAGAGCCTACATGTCCACAGCAACCAAGATAGTGGCTGAAGAGGTGGAAAAAGTAAAAAAGAGAACTTTGGAGGAGGCAGTCCCTAGACACTATCTGGGGCACCAAAAAGTCTTTGAAAAAGAGACTTTTGATGAATTACCACCACAATGGCAATGGGATCACACCATAGAACTGATTCCCAGATCAACTCCAGTCAATTGTAAAATCTATCTGCTCAATCGAGATGAGCAACAACAACTGGATGAATCCAACCAAGTAAATCACCAATGGCATCGCCATTCTTCTTTGTAAAGAAAAAAGATGGGAAGTTAAGGCCGGTACAGGATTACCAGAAGTCAAACAAAATGACAGTGAAGAATTGATACCCACTCCTGCTCATAGGAGAACTGGTAGACAAGTTATCGCAAGCACAGGTCTTCTCAAAAATGGACATTTGTTGGGGATACAACAATGTTCATATTAAGGAAGGAGATGAGTGGAAAGCGGCCTTTAGGACCAACAGGGGACTCTTTGAACCATTAGTAATGTTCTTCAGTCTAACAAATTCAGTGCTTCTTTGACAAAAGTGAAATGTATTTTCTGGGAGTAATCATTGGAAAGGACACAGTCAGAATGGACTCTGCCAAGGTCAAGGCAGTAACTGAGTGGCCGACACCAATGTGCAAAAAGGAAGTCCAACAGTTCTTGGGCTTTGTTAACTTCTATCGAAGATTTGTAAAAGATTTCACTAAAATAGCCAAGCTGTTGACTCAGCTAACAGGGAAGAAGGATGGCAGTGGACAGAATTACAGGATGTGGCTTTCGATAAGCTTAAAAGAACTATTGCAGAGGAGGTAGTGTTACAAATCCTGAATGAGGAAGGACAGTTTTGGGTTGAGGTAGATGCCTCAGACTTTGCTATAGGAGGGATTCTATCACAGCAGAAGGAAGATGGTATATGGAAGCCAGTGGCCTTCATTTTGAAATCGCTAAATGACACAGAAAGAAACTATGAGATCTATGACAAGGAGATGCTCACAGTTATGCACACATTCTACAAATGGTCCCATTACCTTAAAGGGGCCAAACAGACAGTGGAAGTTTTAACAGATCATCAAAACCTGACTTACTTTTTAAAGGTGCAGAATCTCAACTGAAGGCAGGCAAGATGGGTAATGGATTTGCAAGAATACAATTTTGTAATTAAGCATTGAAGCAGCAAATCCAATATGAAGGCAGACTTGCTATCATGACATGCTGGGCATGGTAAAGGAGAAAACGACAATGAAGGGGTGATCTTACTGAAAGAACACCTCTTCATACAAGTATTTGATGATGATTGTGCATTGGATGACATCATGAAAGACACCAAGGAAGTGCCCAAGCAGCAATGGGAGACACAGGTTGTCAAAGGACTGGAAATCACAGGAGGAGACTACAAGTTGGAAAAAGGACTTGTCATTTGGAAGGGACGAGTATATGTACCAGTGGTTATAGTGCAATGAGAAGACATTATTGCCATACATCATTCATGGGGGCATTCAGGAGTGGCAAAGATGCTCGAATCACTAACAAGGAATTTCTGGTGGCCAAACATGCGCACCAATATCAAGAAGTATATCCTGGGATGCAAAGTTTGCCAAAAAACCAAACCTGATAGACAGGCATGTGCCGCGCCATTGTGACCAAATGAGGTTCCCTCAGAACCATGGGAAATAATCTCAGTAGACTTTATTGGACCATTGCCTGAATCAAAAGGCAACAATATGATTTTGGTCATCATTGACAGGTTTACAAAAAAGTCATATTTCCTCCCTACAACAACAGAAATCACCTCCCAGGGAATGGCAGTCTTATTCAGGGATAATGTATTCCAGGAGCATGGACTCCCAAGGAAAGTGATCAGTGACAGGGGGCCTCAGTTTGCCTCGAAATTCATGGATGATCTTTATGGGATGTTGGGGATAAAAGCAAATAGGTCAACAGCTTATCATCCCCAAACAGATGGACAGATGGAGCAGGTAAATCAAGAAGTTAAAGAATTCTTGACAATATTCATGAACAATAGACAAGACAACTGGAGCGACTGGTTGTCTGTGGCACAGTTTTGCCACAATGATTGTGTTCACTTGGCAACAGGATTTACCCCATTCTTTATGAACTATGGCAGGCACCCTAACAAGGGATTAGATCCAACTTATGCACCAAAAGCAGTGGCAGTGGAACAGTTAGCGAAAGACCTGGAGGAGGTACACACTAAGGCAAAACAGGCATTGGAAAAGGCAGCTCAAACCATGAAGGAGCGCTATGACACACATCGCCGAAAGGCAATTGAATACAAGCCTGGTGACAAAGTTTACCTCAGTACTGAAAACTTACCAACAATTTGAGCAACTAAGAAGCTTGATGGAAAATTTGTTGGACCACTCAAAGTAATTGCCAAAGTCAGAGAATCAGCCTATAAATTAAAGATCCCAGTGTCATGGAAGGTGTATAACATCTTTAACAAAGTCCTCTTAAAGCCATACAGAGAACCAGTTTTTCCCAAGCAAAAGGCAAAGGTGGCAGTGCACAAAGACATGCAGATGGTGGAAGAGTCCCAGGAAGATGAATACGAAGTCAAGGAGATTGTAGATAGCTGCGTCAGTGGATGCAGAGGAGGAAGACTTGAATATCTTGTCAAATGGAAGAACTATCCAGTGGAGGAATCCACATGGGAACTGGCTGAAAACCTTGCCAATGCTCAGGCAAAGGTTAAAAAATTCCACAAAGAAAATCCAAACACACCAAGGCGTTTACAAACTACATATGGGACCAGTTCAGTCCCTCAACAGAATTTACAAGTACAGAATCAGAAAAAACTATTTGGATGGAATGACAGATGATTTGGTCAAGAGTACCTCAAGAATATGGAGCGCAGATGGCGCAGGTGGAAGGGGAGCCTGGCAGTGATTCAGGAGCTGCCTGATGACACTGATGGGACGTTCTCCAGAGATCTGGAGCGTGGTGGGTGGGTTGTACCTGTGCTTAATTTCCCAAGGAAGATGGATATGGAGGAGCCAGTGGAGGAACAAAGGGCTCAAGAGCAAGATACAGTGGAACTCACAAAGAAAATTTTAAAGAAACCAGCAAAAGTAGGGGCTGCTACAGAGAGCAGCAAGTCAGAACTCGACCGACAGCAGAGGATAGCAGGCACTGCATGCCAGAAAAAGGTGGTGAAATATAAAACCACAGTTGAAGAAATAGAAGACATAGACTTGGAGTGAATAGGGCTTATGTTATGAGCATACCTCATCCTACTCAATTTTCACAGTAATGACACTAATGACGATTATGAAGATACGGTCTCGGGGAGTCAGATTCTATTTTTCTTTTCATTTTATCTTTTCATCTTCACTCAAACGTTTAGACACAGGACTCAGATGATACCTTGGTTGCAGGGACAGACTACATTAGGACTGCGACCCTTATATGGAAGGTGGTTAGGTCAGCATCGGTTATGGACATACCGAGTGCCGATAGGAACAGCAGCCCAATGACGGGCCTATGCCATGATAGGATACATGAGCGGCACGGCGCCTGAGGGGCGACATGGGAACGCTGAGATGTACCGACGACTAGGTACCGGTGTAGATGGGAATCGGCTGAGACGCACAACAATAGGTGTGGCCGCATATAGAAGGACAGAGTGTTGGTGTGGGAAGATGTCTCCTAGAAAGGTCAGATGGGCGCAGATTGGCTGCTGCACATTGATCCAGGCTTGAGGGACTTTAGCTGTGCGCTGTCTGCACACAGACCAAGAGAGAGGTTTATAAGGGTTGTAGTCTTAGGTAGCGAGTCCCTAAGACTCTAGATAGTTTGTGTCCTAGACACTTCTACTTGAGCAACAAAGCTTGTCTGATTCGGACTTGCCTTGTCTGTCTTGTCTTCGGCTGAACAAGCCATCCTTTTCTCTTAAGTCTTGAGGTTGTGTTTAGGTTGTCCCTAACAGCTTATGCCTGATGAAAGAAGTGAGCGGTTGAACTGCTTTTATGAATGCATGAAGAGGGATCCACACTATGTGGACTCAGCTACTTTGGCCTTAAGGGGGGGGTGATGTTATGAGCATACCCCATAAATTCCATTTTACAGTAACAATGTCAATGACAACTATGAAGATATGGGGCTGGAGAGTTGGACTATCTTTTTCTTTTCTTTTTCTTCATTTTATCTCACTAGGAACAATACAATACAAGGGCTGGATGGTGGGACTTAGAGCAGGATGCCTATGCAAACACTATAGCCCTTATTAGGAAGGTGGTTAGGTCAGCATTGGCTATGGGACATACCAAGTGCCGACATAGAGGATGGCCCAATGATGGGCCTGGACTGCAACTCGAATGCAGGTCTGTTAAGAGGTGACCCCAACACAACCCAAGGTCCGAGATGAGAAGAAGAGAGGCGAGCACAGAGTAGATTGTGTAGGCGACACAAACTATCTTAAGGCTAAGGATTATGGCTCTGAAAGCCCTACTTATATACTACTTGCCTCATGTACTCCTCATGCCCTTTCCATATGTATCTGCTTATGTAACTAAAGAAAGGAAAAAGAAAATAGAAATCATACGTTCTTAACATAACCCTCTCTTTAGGGATTCAGTTCTGCAGAATCCTTGTTTATCCTTGTCAGCAATTTTTCGGTCTCTTTCCCACTTTTTCCAATTTTGTTCCAATTTCTCCAAATATTCTCTTTCGAATTTTCTGTCTTCCCAACCAAATAGTGTTTTTGGTGTTTGTGGCTGTGTGAAATTTTTATATCATGTGAACATCAAGTTGCTCATCCTCACTCTTCGAGGTGCATTAGGATGGAGGTGGTGGAATTTGTCAATACACTGGTCAGCATTGTGACAATTTGTCACCGGTTCCCATGTGGAATCTTCTACTGGGTAATTTCTCCATTTTACTAAGTATTCCAACCATCCTTTTCCTTTTTTACTGATGTGACTATCTAGTATTTTTTCCACTTCATAATTGCCGGTCTCTTCCTCCTTCTTTTGGCTGTCTTTGTGATTGGATTCGCGGCATTTCTGTTGTGGAAAAGTGGGTTCTCGATATGGTTTCAACAGTACTTCATTAAACACATTGTACACTTTCCAGCTCACAGGGATTAGGAGTCGATAGGAGGAAGCCCCTACTTTTTCAATAACTTTGTAGGGTCCTACAAATCATTCTCCAAGTTTCTTTGTTGGTTGAACTGAGGGACGGTTTTCAGCATTTAAGTAGACTTGATCTCCTTTTTTGTATTCAATAGGCTCTTTTTTCTTTTTATCGTATTGAGCCTTCATGGAGTCTTGTGCCTTTTTAAGTGATGCTTGTGCCTTTTCCCATACTTCCTTCTGTTCTTCCACAAACTGTCCTACTGCTTCTACTCATGGTTGAGATGGTTGATCTACTGTTCCTTTATTTGGATTATATCTATAATTCATCATGAAAGGGGAATATCCTGTTGCTGAGTGTTTCCTGTCATTGTAGCAGAATTGTGTTACTGCCAGCCAATCACTCCAGTTATCTTGTTTTTCATTTACAAATGTTGATAACAATATTTCTACTTCTTGATTCGCCCTTTCTGATTGTCTGTCTGTCTGTGGATGAAATGCAGTAGATGGGTTTCCTTTAATTCCCATTAATTCAAAGAATTCTTTCATGAATTTTGAAATGAATTGGGGTCCTCTATCGCTTATTACTCTCTTCGGGATTCCGTGTTCCTTAAACACATGATCTCTGAACAATGTTGCTACTCCTTTTGACGTGAGGGTGGTATTGGTAGGAATGAAGTACGTCTTTTTTGTGAACTTATCGATGACTGTAAGTATTGCATTATATCCCTTTGATTCTGGTAAAGGTCCTATTATATCTAATGCAATATCTTCCCAGGGTTGTTTTGGTATAGCATGGGGTATTAACAGTGCTGCTCGTTTTTGCCTGTCTGGTTTAACTGTCTGACAAGTCCTGCACCCTTTTATATATTTTTCAATATCCTCCTGCATATTTGGCCACCAATAGTCCCTGGTAATGAGTTCTAATGTTTTCGCTATTCCTGGATGTCCCCATCTGTGATGTAAAGCGATTGCTTCTTCTCTTAATTTCATCATGGCTGGAACATATATTCTTCCTTTCCAGGTTACTTGATTGGCTTCTTTGTCAAATTCATACCTGTCTTCATTGCTTTCCACTCCTTTTCATACTTGAGTATCCCATTGCCTTTTATTGGTCCTTTTGATTCCATTGACCAGGGTAACCCACTCTCCTGTCCAGTTGTCTAATCATACAAACATTTCTTCTTTTAACAAAAGTACATCTTCATTATCTTTGAGTCCCTTATCATAATCTGCTCTTCGTGATAGCAGGTCTGCTTTTGAGTTGGACTTTCCAGATCTATGTTTGATAATGAAATTATATTCTTGAAGGTCTATAACCCAGCAAGCTTGCCTCCTGTTCAGGTTTTGTGGTTTCCTGAAGTATGTGAGATTCTGATGATCTGTTAGAATCTCTATTATTTCCTTTGCTCCTTTCAAGTACTGGGACCATTCATATAAGGAGTGCATTATTGCTAACATTTCCTTATCATAAATTTCATAGTTTTGTTCTGCTGCATTTAGAGCTTTTGAAATGAATGCCACTGGTCTCCAAACTCCATCTTGTTGTTGAGATAGAATTGATCCCATTGCAAAATCTGATGCATCAGTTTCAATCCAAAATTGTCCATTTTCATTTGGTATTGCCAGTACCACTTCCTCTGCTATCCTTTCTTTTAATTTACTCATTGCCTCGCTCTGTGGTTTTCCCCATTCCCACTCCTTCTTTCCCATTAACTCAGTTAGGGGTTTGGCTTCTTTAGCAAATCCTTTTACAAATTGTCGATAAAAGTTGATGAAACCCAGAAACTGCTGTACTTCTCATTTACACTTTGGTTCTGGCCATTCTTTAATTGCTTTTACTTTGGCTGGATCCATTTTTATCGAGTCCTTGGTAATGATTACTCCTAAGAACTCAATTTCTTCCTTATTGAAGTAACATTTCTCTGGTTTTAGTGACAATTTGTTTTGCTCAAGTTTTGCCAATATTTGATTAACATGTTCCACATGTTGTTTCTTGTTGTTGGAGAATACTAAAATGTCATCCATGTAGATTACTACCCATCCCTCAGCGAGTTCCTCCTGGAACAAATCATTCATCATGGTCTGAAAGGTAGCAGGTGAATTTGTTAATCCGAAGAACATGACTAATGGTTCAAATAATCCTCTGTTTGTTTGGAATGCTGCTTTCCATTCATCTCCTTCTTTAATACAAATGTTATTATATCCCCATCTGATGTCCATTTTGGAGAATATATTTGCATGGCTGAGTTTATCAATTAATTCAGAGATTAAGGGTAATGGATATTGATTTTTGATTGTCATTTCATTAAGTTTTCAATAATCCTGAACTGGGCGTAGTGATCCATCTTTTTTCTTAACAAAGAAGAATGGTGAGGCCATTGGTGATTTGCTTGGCTTTATTCTTCCTGTATCTAGATTTTCTTTTAAGAAATCTTCTAACGCCTGTTGCTCGTCTCTGTTTAATGGGTATATTTTGCAATCTAATGGTTTTGACCCTGGAATTAATTCAATAGCATGATCCCATGGCCTTCTTGGTGGTAATTCATCAAATGTTGTTTTTTCAAAGACTTTTCAATGTCCTAAATAGTGTTCTGGGACTATGTCTTCTACTTTTCTTTTTTTAACATTTGCTGATGCTATTTCTGTGGCTTTTGATTGGTATGCTCTTGTTTTTAATTCTTCTGGTCCTATATAGACTGCTAGCAGTCTTTCTCCATCTTCCCAATAGACTCTGTCCATTTCTTCTTCTGGTTCCATGCTTCCTGAGCCTTTCCAACATGTACCAGGACATCGAGAGAATCATATTTTTTGATTTCTCCAATCAATCTCTGGATTATGGTATTTCAGCCAATCATGTCCTAAAAACATGTCTGTTTTTCCTAACACTGAAATTCCAAATTCTAGAGATTCAAAATGATCACCTATTTGTACTTTTAATTCAATCATTTCTTCCAATTGTCCTGCTATGTTTTGTGTTCCATCTGCATTAGATACTGGGATTGGTCTTGGCAATTGTCTTGTATTTAATCGATGTCGTTCCACCCATTCTTTATTTACACAGGATCCTGTACATCCTGAATCTATCAGGGCTTTGATCTTGAATCGTTCAACTGAGTCTACAGTTGCTGTTATTACATCTACATCCATCTGATTTTTTCCAGTTGTTCGCACAAATCTTGGTTTGTGTTTCAGATGATTTAAATACCATAGTGCATCTGTTTCTGACATTTTATTCAAGTCTCATATTAGCTGTTCATTTATTTCTTCTGTTCGATCTTTCCTTGCCCAAGATCGAAGATCCCTTACAGCAATTTCCATTGATTGGTCCCATATCCTTCTTACTATCCATGGAGTAGACCAAGTTTTGAACTTTGGTTTTGATGCGCTTATGGGTGCATTCCTCAAACAATTTTGCATAGAATGACATTCATATAATAATTCTGGTATATTTATACATGAATTTTTGTACTGTACATTGTCTATGACTCGTGAGGGGGAATGCATCCTCATGAGTCATTCTGAAAACCCAAAGCCCCTGCCATTTCTCTTTTTTCTTCTTCTGTCATCTCTTCTGCAAACTCCTTAACAGTTGACCAAGTCCTAACGACCTGCTTTCCTTTATCCTTCTTTGGAGCCTGGCAATCTCTTGCAAAATGACCTTTTTTGCCACAATTGTAACACTCCACTCGTTTTTGTCGATCAACATCCATGGTGTTTGGATCTTTCTTTGGAGCTCTACATACATTTGCAGTATGTCCTTGCTTTCCACAATTAAAACATGTGATAGGTGTCCATCCTCCCATTGATGTGGAAGCGGCTGCATTCGTATTTTGAGCAGGACAACTTTGTTGAGGCCAGTTTGTAGTGGTTGGGTGACTCTGTGGATAGATCTGTTGCACATCCCTCCAGCTTCTCTCAACTTGTATTGCCCTATCAAACCAGCATTGTAAGTCGCCTTCTTGTGATCCATCCGCCATCCTTACTCCATTAAGGACTTGTAGTTCAACTAATCTCCTTCCTAGTGGTGGGTGTAATCCTGCTCAAAATGGTGTGACCAGTGCTATTTCGTTGTACTGGGTAAGAGATGCTACGCTTCAGAAATCTACTATGTAGTCTTCTGCTTTCAGACTCCCCTGCTTCATACTTTGGATTGTTCAACATGCTTGATCTCTTGTTTCTGTAGTCAAGAAATACTCTTTCATTTTTTCCATCATGTCATTGAAATTGATAAAGGGAAATTTATGGGTAATTGGTACTAATACCCATGTTTGTCCATCCGCACTTCTTATCCCATCATTCCACTGTTGTTGGTTGTAATTTGGCACTGGAGTTCCATCTGCTCCCATCATTTCTTCTCTTCTTTGAACTTCATGCCCTGCTGCTTCTATTTTGGCTGTCTTGGCTGCTGCCCAATTCCCTGCCCGGTTACCTTGACCTTTCCGAACCCTCTGTAATACCATCTGGATCATGACATTGTTGTTGTTGACCCCTACTATGGCAAAGTATGATGCCATTTGTCTAAGCCAAGCAGCTATTTCTTTTGGGTCTCCTTCATAGTAGTCCAGCATGTCCATTCAGATAGTAGGATGTGGTTCTCTTGGTGGATGAATCGCTGCATCAATGGCTTGTATTGCTTGAGCCAAATTTGTTCCTTGGAGGACTCGTTCATTATTTTGAGCTGGTGTAGCTGCCCCCCAAGTTGCCAAATATTCATGTGCAAATACGGTTATTCCCACCGTTATGAGACCTATGCATCCTTGCACTACTGCTTGCATAATTTCAAAACCAACTGAGAAATGTCTTGTGACAGAGTCATCTCCTCCGTAGTATTCCAAAATGTCTGCTGCCTTTGGTAAGGCATTGTCCTCGTCTTTCTTGTGTGTGACATGGTAGTGACATGTTTTGGAATTCATTTTTACTTTAAATCCTAAGACAGTGTTTCTCATGTCTGGTTCGTATTGAGCAATAGTGTGCCAAGAAGGGTTTTCGGGCCAAGCATAACAATTCCAGTACTGCCTTTTGAAAAGTACTAAATAACACCAGCCATTATCATTAGGGGTGTGGTTGCCATGTCTGGGAGGAGGTAACACGACTTTTCTATATTCTTGAACTAGGTGATTCCATCTAGGAATATGAACTTTCTGTGTTAGTTCAATTCCATTAACATCTTCTACCCAGTCTTCAAGTTGTGCTCCCATTCCATGAAACCATTGCCTCTGCAGTTGTTCCAACCTTACGACTCCAATCCTTTTAGCTCCAGTTTGGGCAACTTGAGCATATGTTCTTGGTATCAGAACTATGTTGCTTCCTACCCATAGATGCTCTTCCTTGTGGAGTCTTAAATCGGCCAGGAAATTCCTTATTCCTGCTGCTGACCAGAGCTTTGCAAATTTTTGTCCCTGGGCATGTTGAACTGTTACTTCTTTAATATGGATTTGTTCATTAATGAACATTTCCATAGTGTACATTCCATCTTTTCTTAACACTTCGGGGAACATGTTGCATACTCGACGAAGTTGATCAGCAGTAGGGTTTTTCGGAAGTTCTTTCCACATCCAAGACCTGTGTTCCATTTTGATCATTGCTAACCAACAGTAGCCATGATCATGCTCTGTTGGGACTGGGACAATTTTCTTTTCAGGTTCTTGGATTTTTATTCCTACAACCAGTTTCTTACTTTCAACTGGTTTCCACACAGTTGATGGCTTAGTGACTATAGGCTTTTTAACTTCCTTTGGTACTTCAGGAAGTTTTGGCATAAAAGCGGCAAGGGATGGTTGAGCCCTTGGCATGTATATCAACTGTAGTTTGGTTTCTTCATCAACTTCTTGCAAGTCAAGTTCTTCAATATCATCCTCACAATCGGACTCATAAGCATAGGCAGTAACTCCAATAGATTCTTCTCTATCATTGTTACAATTACAAAATTTTTCGACTCGATTGCAGTCTGTGCAAAAGCGAGTCAGTGTTCCAAATGTCCCTGTCTTTTTAACTACTACTTGTCCATTGCACTGAGTACAGTGCCTACTAGAGACCATTGTGGAACAAGCACCCTTCTTATCTCGACCTATTCTTCCTCCTAAATGAATATGTTCCCAGAGGCTGGGATCCAAGTTCCTGAGTTGTTCAAGGTGTTTCCATGTATATGTTATGAGCACACCTCTTATTTTCAACTTTACAGTAACGACATCAATGACACTTATGAAGATACGGTCACGAGGAGTCGGAGGATATTTTTCATTTCTTTTATCTATTTTACCTCGCTCAAACATCTATGAACAAGACTACGCAACAGGACTCTAGGAGGATGGCCTACGTGAACTGCGGTCCCTATTAGGAAGGTGGTTAGGTCAGCATCGGCTATGGATAAGACCAAGTGCCAACAGGGATGCGGCCCAATGATGGGCCTACGCCATGAAAGGAATCATGAGTGGCATGGTGCCTGAGGGGCAACATGGGAATGCCGAGGAGTACCGAGTCAACGGTACGGCGTGCATGGGAATCAGCCAACAAGCTTGAACAATAGCAAGGCCGCATGCAGACAACCCAGGAGTTGGGTGTGGGAGGAACTCTCCATGAATGGTTAGATGGGCGCAGAGTTAGCTGCTGTGCATTGATCCCCAGTGAGGGACTTTAGCTGCGCGCTGCCTGCACACAGACCAGGGGAGTGGTATATAAGGGCCGTAGTTTACAGTAGGAGACTCTTAAGTCTCTAGATAGTCTATTGTCACTAGACATAGCTACTGAGAAAATTGAATCGTCTTTGACTTAACAAGTCATCCTTGAGTCGCTTAGGTTGTGTCTAGGGCAGTCCTGACATAATCTAGAGACTTTCTTCTCTACCCCTCTGTACTGTCCAAGCACCGAGCACGCCGCTTGTAGTTGCTCCAGACAATCGGAGGCCTAGTTTTCTCTTTGATGGTTGAAATCCGATTATCCCGGAACCGTCAGCGACATCGACTACGACACCCTTGCTGTCAACAGGTCTCAAACGAGAGATCTTCAATTCGCCCGTAGGGCCTGTCTACCACACAGTTGCAGACAAGAGTACGAGTTCGCCCGAGAGCAGTGTAGGCAGGAGACCATAGACATGCTCAGGGTAACGTACACTGCAGTTGCGGAAAAGCTCAGGAATGAGCGAAAAAATTTAATTGGTGCCACATATCAAGGCTGATCCCAAATTCCTTGCATACTCCCTGTACTAGCAGTCCTACCTGATTTTGGACTGATAACTAGGCACAAAGATAGTGAGGTGAAGTGCCGGGTGTGCCCAATTAATAGCCTGCAGACCCACGACGCTGCAGACAGCAACCCTCTTGTTTCCCAAGAGGTATCATCGACAGGCGCGGATATTTGACTGCCGCACGAACGGATCAAGTGTCAGTGGAGGGCCTGAACTTGGTTGAAGATTATTTTACAGGAACAACCTATCATCCTTCGCCACAAAAAATGCATTGCTATTTTCAATACATACTCCCACACGCCCAGGCGACACTCTCAGAAATCAGACAGATTTTCGAGGCGGACTGGGCCCACACCATTGAACCCGTCCTCACAAGGACACCAACCTTCGTCGGCGATACCATCGTATGACGATATGACAACCACATCAGACTATACTGGTGATACCGCAAGGATGAGCGGAAGAGAGAACGCGCTGAGGCACAAAAATTACTTAGAGAACAAGAAGCTCAGCAAGAGCTTGAGCAGAAGGAAGCATGGGAGGCCCTTCTGATGGAACGAGCTGCTACAAAAGCAGTATTACGTGCCGAACGCGCTATGCGCAAAGCGGAACGAGAGTACCAGACTCTCATACAATTATTGGAGGACCAATATAAAGGAGACACCTCCAACCCGATCTGGCTGGCTCTTGTCTCATCAAAATACAATCAGTGGTTGATGCTGATCAACAACGGGGACAAGGCTATCGGACGATATAGAGTGGCGGTCGAACGACTTTGATGTGCTCACCATGTGGAAGAATTGTACGCTCACAAAGGCATGACCATGTCTCACGAAGACTGGAATGCATGGATGCACGCCATGAATGGCAACATACGAGCCACTTGTTATGCCAAATGGAAGCGGGAACAAGAAGAGGAAGAACGTCGTCAAGGAATTCGTTACGATCCCTTACTCATTACAAAACCACCAGGACAAATCCTCCCTACCACACCAGAACGCCTGCTTACGGAACCATTGTTGAAACTCCCAATCGGACTCGATCATTTCCTGTCCGAAATAGGGGAAGACACCTGGAATGATCATAAAGCCAGGCTATTGGGATGGCGTGCCTGTGTCAAGGCATATCTACCCGGACCAGTGGCAAAAAGTCCCATCACTCCCAACCAATGGAGACAGAACGGGTACTGTTATATGTACCTGTTCAAAGCAGAATATTACGACAAGTTTAACTGGCCCACCTGGCCCACCCTTTATGATATTGTCAACTGGGAACCAGAGCTTCAAGACGACTCAGTGGTTTTCGCAATTCAAGATAGTATCTGACCAGGACGATGTCATATCATTGAGGAATCTGCCGTACGATGGGATGACATCGAATATACATGGGACGAACTTGTGGATCTACACAAGGTCTCTCACTATACCTGGACTGTGCGATTCGGGGGACAATCGAAATCCAAGCATCGATTGAAAAATCGACCCCTCGCCACTACATCCATTAAACGGGTTGATTTGCGATCCACAGTAACTGTCCAAGAAGCAGTTAACCAGGCAGCCGGACGAACATACCCGGCAGTAGTGCAACCAAAACCGGTAGTGCAACCAGCACGATCATATGCAGCGGCAGCACTAGCTGGTGAGGAAAGCAAAGCCAAAGTCATTAACACCAGAGGGGATGCAGCACATTGGAATGGCAGGGTCCCCACCACAGCAGACTGGTTATTGACAGAGGAATATCCTCAAGGGGCAAATGACGCCCATAAAAAACGACAGATCAACCAGTGGAGAAGGAATGTCGAGAAAGAATCATGGCTTCCCTATCCCTACCCAAGAATGTCATGGGCTGACAGCAGGTTACATTTAGACATACCAGGATATTGTTACCTGGTATTAATAAAGAAAGACTATTGGGACGAATTTATGTGGCCAGCCTATCCGCAGTTGCAAGAAATCTGCAATTGGGACAAGAGCCTCCGAGAGGAAAATGTCACCACTATCATTCAAAAGACCTACTCCCGTCCAACCACGTTACATATTGAGAAATATAACAGTAACACAAGAGGATGGTTCCATGTCGAATGCCTAAATCGAGAAGGCATGGGACACTACCAACTCGGAGCAGGACCTTTCAGGTTGACAGTAGAAATGGTCACACAAGCCTACCATGCGGTACATGGGTGGAGGAACTCCTGGATGGACTCTGAAACCTTGGAATCTCTCTCAGATACTCAACCTGCTGCAGCAGTAGCGGCAA
Source organism: Amanita molliuscula (assembly GCA_023014405.1). Classification (NCBI taxonomy): domain Eukaryota; kingdom Fungi; phylum Basidiomycota; class Agaricomycetes; order Agaricales; family Amanitaceae; genus Amanita; species Amanita molliuscula. The sequence continues at coordinate 125,855 of JAEBUP010000070.1, forward strand.
GGGAAAATGAGATTCACCGACAAGAAGAGGAGAGGCAATGGGCCATCACCAATGCTGGACAGGCCCTTGTAGCCATAATAAATGAGTACCAGCAGAGTTCTTGACCAGAACCCGGACCTCTCACAAAAGCAGAGATGCCCAATTATTACCAGGGAGACCCAAGAACGGTTGATGGATGGCTGCGGCAAATGGAAACTTACTTCATGCTGGCAAGGGAGGTGGATCCAAAAAGAAGAATTTCCATATGCCTTTACCGGATGAAGGGAGGAAAAGGAGATAGAGCAGCCGATTGGAGTGGTGTCAAACTTAAAGCGTTGCAGGAAGCAGTGCAGGAGTACCAGGACAAAATGGATAATAACGGATGGAGTTCGCAACTTAACTGGCAACAGTTAAATGAAGGAGAATCAACCGACGACAATCGAGCATGGGTGCGACGGCCATTAAACAATCAGTTCCCGTTTACGGACTGGGCCAATTTTAAAAACCAAATGCACAACTTCTTCATGTCGACGGAAACAAAGGAGAAAGCAATTGAGGCACTACTGAAATTGTGGCAAGGAACAATGATGGTCGAAGATTACATCATAAAGTTCAACTCCCTCACTTCGCTAACAGACTGGAACAATCAAGCCTTGATCTCTCAATTCCAGAATAACCTCAACCCGGCATTAGGAAGGGACTTAATTCGATATGGGGGACTTGCGGACAATGCAACCCTTGTCCAGATACAGACGTGAGTAACCGCACTTGCCCAAGCTTACAGGAAGGCCAATGAGACATATGGCTTCCCAAAGACCCGGCAAGAGTATAGGGAACAAACTCCAAGTAGTAACCCTCGTCCTCAATATCAGTATAAGGCGCCAGCTCCATTTGCCTCAGGAAGTCGAGACCCGAATGCCATGGATGTGGATAAGAAACGAGATGTAAAGCCATGGTGTTACAACTGCGAGAAAGAGGGACATTATAGTTGCAGATGTCTGCTACCGCGAGGAAGGAAACCTATACCAGAATGCAGTAATTGTGGAAGGAAAGGCCACACGGTGGAAAGGTGTTGGAAGAAGGAACCAACCAAAGATAAAGGAAAGAGAGTGGTATGGATGATAGACAATGGGGAAATGACCCCGGAAGGATGTGCCAAAATCGAGGAGGTCTCGGATTTTGGAGACAGCCAGTAGACAAACGCTCTGTCTCACTGGCTCCTAGTTCAATTTCTTGTAACAGTGTATTAGTACCAGTAGACTCTGCAATTAACATGCATAATTTACTTTATGAATGCAGTGGGAACATACACCGTATAAGAAACTTGGAAATGAGCGTAAAACCGGAAAAAAGACTAAAAGCCTGGACCACCCCTTGGGTACTAAGACACATCTGGCAGCAACCAGAACAGACAGCAATCGAATGTCTGAGACAGTGGGTAGAACCCAAATGAGTAAAAGAAGTAAATAGGGAATTGGTCAGGCAATTAAACTCACTATCAGAAACCGATGCCCTATGGAACCTAGTACACTTAAGAGAGAAAGTAGTACAAGGAGTCGGAAGGCAGGAATTAGACCTAAAAGGAACAATAACCACTATGGACACATTACAGTCCACCAACGTAACTATGCTGCTAGATTCCGGATGCACCGCTTCATGTATAAGCGAGGAATTTGTCGAAAAGCATAAAATGAACAAAAAGAAACTCTTGCAACCAATCCCTGTCTACAACGCAGATGGAACATGAAATGGGTCAGGAAGCGTCGAGTATTTTGTTCAATTCAAATTACGCATAGGATCTCATGAAGAGGTCATGGATTGCGCTGTGGCCACACTCAGTAAAACAGATTTATTCTTGGGACATGATTGGTTGGAACACCACAACCCAACCATTAACTGGAAAAAGAAATCCTTGGAGTTCAACCGATGTCCCAGTACCTGCTGGAAACCATCTTCAGTACAGGAACCTGAAGATGAAATAGACATTTCATACTGTCTACATGAAGGAGATCGCCTTCTAGCCGTTCATATCGGAGAGCCTGAGTTAAAAGTATGAGCTTTTGCCTCGACCGCCACAAAAATAGCTGCGGAGCAGGCGAAAACGGAAAAGAAGCGCACACTTGAGGAGGCAGTTCCTCGTCACTATCTAAAACATCGAAAAGTATTTGAAAAAGAAACCTTTGACGAGCTTCCACCTAGACGGCGTTGGGATCACACAATAGAACTAATACCTGGTTCTACTCCAGTGGATTGTAAAATTTATCCACTAAACTGAGATGAACAACAACAGCTTGATGAATTCCTAAAGGAAAATTTGGATTCTGGACGGATCCAACTGAGCAAATCGCCGATGGCATCACCTTTCTTCTTTGTAAAGAAGAAAGACAGAAAACTTAGACCTGTGCAGGACTACAGGAAGTTAAATGAAATGACGGTTAAAAACCGATACCCTCTACCCTTAATTGGGGAATTAGTTGATCAATTGTCCCAGGCCAAGGTGTTCTCAAAGATGGACATACGATGGGGCTATAACAATGTCCAGATTAAAGAAGGAGACGAATGGAAGGCCGCCTTCCGAACCAATAGGGGACTGTTCAAACCACTTGTCATGTTCTTTGGCCTTACAAATTCACCCGCTACCTTCCAGACTATGATGAATGACATATTCCGAGTCGAAATAGCAGAAGGATGGGTGGTTATTTACATGGATGACATCTTGGTGTTCTCCAGAAATCAGGAAGAACACACGAAACATGTAAACCGCATCCTAGAAAAACTGGAACAGCATAAGTTATCTCTGAAACCGGAAAAATGTTTCTTTGATAAACATGAAATCGACTTCTTGGGAGTTATCATTGGAAAAGACACTGTTCACATGGACCCTGCAAAAGTTAAAGCAGTATCCAAGTGGCCTAAACTGAAATGCAAAAAAGAAGTCCAGCAGTTCCTGGGCTTCATTAACTTCTATAGAAGATTTGTGTGGGATTTCACAAAATTGGCAAAGCCGTTGACACGACTCACAGGAAAAGAGGAATGGTTGTGGACACAACTACAAGATGAGGCCTTTGATAGGCTCAAGAGAACTATCGCTGAAGAAGTAGTGTTAAGGATCCCCAATGAGGAAGGACAGTTCAGGGTGGAAGTAGATGCCTCCGATTTCACAATTGGAGGAATACTGTCGCAACAACGAGAGGACGGTTTATGGAAGCCAGTGGCCTTTATTTCGAAATCACTCAATGACGCTGAACGCAATTACGAAATATACAACAAAGAAATGCTCGCAGTAATGCACACCTTTTACGAATGGGCACATTACTTAAAGGGAGCAACACAAACAATTGAAGTTCTGACAGATCATCAGAACTTAACGTATTTCAGAAAAGCGCAGAATCTAAACTGGCAACAAGCAAGATGGGTTACAGACCTACAGGACTACAACTTCATAATAAAGCACCAAAGTGGAAAGTTGAATACTAAGGCAGACCTATTATCCCGACGAGCGGGACACGATAAAGGAGAAACTGACAATGAAGGTGTTATCCTACTTAAGGAACATCTGTTTGTCCGAGTTTTTGATGATGATCGAGCAATAGACGCCATCATAAAAGACATCGGGGAAGTGCCTCGCCGGCAGTGGGAAGCTCAGGTAGTAAAAGGGATTGGAAATCGCCGGAGGAGAGTATAAATTGGAGAAAGGACTGGTCACTTGGCAAGGACGCATCTATGTACCAGCGGTACCAGCATTACGGGAAGACATTATAGCCATTCACCACTCATGGGGACATTCCGGAGTGGCCAAAACACTGGAGTCGGTCACCAGGAACTTCTGGTGGCCCAATATGTGTAAAGATATAGAACGATACATTCCTGGCTGCGAAACATGCCAAAAAGCAAAGCCAGACAGGACTGCCCGAGCAGTGCCCCTACGACCAAATGAAGTGCCTTTGGAACCTTGGGAGATCATTTCAGTAGACTTCGTCGGACCATTACCAGAATCAAAGGGGAACAATATGGTTCTGGTAATTGTGGATCGGTTCACCAAAAAAACCTACTTTATACCTACAACCTCGGAAATCACATCACAAGGAACAGCCGTGCTGTTCAGGGGCGGTGTCTTCAGGGAGCATGGACTCCCTAGAAAAGTAATTAGCAACAGAGGACCGCAATTCGCCTCGAAATTCATGACAGACCTATATGGAATGTTGGGGATCAAAGCCAACAAGTCTACAGCCTACCACCCGCAAACCGATGGACAAACTGAGCGAGTCAACCAGGAATTAAAAGAGTTCCTAACGATCTTCGTAAACAACCAACAAGACAATTGGTCAGATTGGCTATCAGTAGTGCAATTCTGTCATAACGACAGAGTCCATTTGGCAACAGGGTTTACTCTGTTTTATATGAATTATGGCCACCACCCTAACAAGGGTCTCGACCCTACCTACGCACCAAAAGCAGTAGCGGTTGAACAGTTGGCAAAGGAATTGGAAGACGTTCACGCCAAAGCAAAATCGGCATTGGAAAAGGCAGCGCAAGTCATGAAACAGCGCTATGATACACACCAAAAACAAGCCGTTGAATATAAGCCTGGTGATAAAGTATATCTCAGTACTGAAAATCTTCCAGTGATTCGAGCCACGAAAAAACTGGATGGGAAATTCGTTGGACCTTTGGAAGTACTTGCCAAAGTAGGAGAGTCCTCATACAAACTAAAAATTCCAGCCTCATGGAAGGTCTACAATGTCTTCAATGAAGTCCTCTTGAAGCCGTATAGGGAACCGGTTTTCCCGAAACAGCAAGCCAAGGCAGCAGCGCGTAAGGACACGCAAATGGTAGAAGAATCCCAGGAAGGGGAATATGAAGTTGAAGAAATCCTGGAGAGCCAAGTAAGCAGCAGAAGGGGAGCGAGGCTGGAGTACCTCGTTAAATGGAAAAATTATCCGGTGGAAGAGGCCACCTGGGAACCGGTAAAGAATGTCGTCAACGCACCCGCCATAGTAAAGAAATTCCATAAGGCAAATCCTGATGTGCCCAAACTTGTCAGAAACATTCGAGATGGGATACTATACATCCAATACACGGAGACAGAGCCAAAGAAGGGTCCCCATACATCCAAACAACCTACCAGTGCAGCAAGGCACAAAAAGGAGCGAGGGACTCATTGGAAAGATTGGCAGAGACTGTTTGGATGGGAAGATGGCCATTTTGGGCCAAAATACCTGGAGAACATGGAGCGCAGATGGCGTAATTGGAAGGGCGATCAAGTGGCAATTATGGAATTGCCTGACGACACCGATGGGACATTCTCCAGAGATCTGGAGCGCGGCGGGCAGTCTAAACCCGTGCTTAATTTCCCTCAGAAGACGGAAGCGGAGGAGCTAGCGGAGGAGAAAAGAGCTCAAGAAAAAGACATGGCAGTACTTGCCAAGAAAATATTAAAAAGGAAGACAGAAATGGCTGCCAAAGAAAGCAGCGAGTCGGAAGATGACTGACAGAGGAGGATGAAAGGCACAAGACACCACAAAAAACCATTGGTCAGTTACAAGACCACCATCGAAGACGTTGAGGATGTCGATTCTGAACAAACCGGGCTGTCGCCTGATGACCAACAAGCATGCTTGGCCGCGTTTTACGCAAGGATGAAGGAGGACCCCAGATATGTGGACTCCACCACGTCAGCCTCTTGGGACGCAAGGCCTTGAGGGGGGGGTGATGTTATGAGCACACCTCTTATTTTCAACTTTACAGTAATGACATCAATGACACTTACGAAGATATGGTCACGAGGAGTCGGAGGATATTTTTCATTTCTTTTTATCTATTTTACCTTGCTCAAATGTCTATGAACAAGACTACGCAACGGGACTCTAGGAGGATGGCCTATGTGAACTGCGGTCCCTATTAAGAAGGTGGTTAGGTCAGCATCGGCTATGGATAAGACCAAGTGCCAACAGGGATGCGGCCCAATGATGGGCCTACACCATGAAAGGAATCATGAGCGGCACGGCGCCTGAGGGGTGACATGGGAATGCCGAGGAGTACCGAGTCAACAGTACGGCATGCATGGGAATCAGCCGACAAGCTTGAACAATAGCAAGGCTGCATGCGGACAACCCAGGAGTTGGGTGTGGGAGGAACTCTCCACGAATGGTTAGATGGGCACAGAGTTAGCTGCTGTGCATTGATCCCCAGTGAGGGACTTTAGCTGCGCGCTGCCTGCGCACAGACCAGGGGAGCGGTATATAAGGGCCGTAGTTTACAGTAGGAGACTCTTAAGTCTCTAGATAGTCTATTGTCACTAGACATAGCTACTGAGAAAATTGAATCGTCTTTGACTTAACAAGTCATCCTTGAGTCGCTTAGGTTGTGTCTAGGGCAGTCCTGACAGTATACACCTCTTCTCCGCAGTGAATAGCGGCATTCTCAACAACATGGAACATGTCATTCCTGATGTTGTCTTGCAGCACAAAGTGGTATTTTTCGTTTCGCAACTCTGGTTCCCAATCCAGAACTTCCTTAACCATGGGCCAAGCTGGCCAGACATACTCATTGTAGTACTCTTCCTTAAAGAGTACCATATAGCAATAGCCATTCTTTCGATACAGCTGGTTTCCCATAACCTGCATCCCGACTGGACCCAGTAACTTAGCACAGCCAGTAGCCAACTTCCTCCATGTGTGCATCCTATTGCAGCTTTCCCCTACATCTTTCAGGAACAAATCAAGACTCATGTTGAGTCTTAGATCCAGCATCTCCCAGATCCCTTGCATTGGATCGTTGGGCATTGGCGCATGCACCTTCCTCTTTGGCTTAGTGGTGAGGTAAGGGTCATACTGAATTGCTGACCTTCGTTCTTCCTGGACCTGCTCCCGATGGAATCGAGCATATGCAGTGGCTCTGATGTTGCCATTTTCTGCATGCTTGATTCGGTTCCACTCCTCCGTGGACAGGACGAGACCTCGGTGTCTCAAAAGTGGTAAGTCCGGTCTTCCACTGAACTGCTGCAGCAACCACAAGTTGCTGTTGACACTGAGAAGTGCCTCTCGTACTGGTGTGCCAGTACTGAATGTCTGGAGACACTTGAGTAGTGCCTCAAATGCCATGTCCTCTTCAAGCATCTCCTGCTCAATCTTTTGTTGTCTGCGGAGCTTCTCTGCCTTCTCATGCTGTAAGGCCTTCCAGGCCTCCTCCTGTTCCTTGATCAAGATCTGCTCAATCTTCCACACCTCAATGTGTAGACGCAGCTCCTGTTGTTGCCGCTCCTTGATCATATGCCAGTAAGCTTTGACATGCACATCATGCTGCACATGCCTGACTGGCATTATGATGGTGGTGATGGTGGCCTTTTTAATTTCCGCGGCCTTGGCGGCAACCTTCTTTGTGATGGCACATCCTTGTGCCCAACCAATCTCAAACGTGGAGGTGATCTCCACCAGTGACATCCCCACATGGGGCAAAACATATTTGAAAGTCAGATCCATTGCTAGATCTGGCTTTGTGAAACCTGTAAAAATTTTCAATCTATTTCCGGCCCTCCACGGACAATAGATCTCTTCATGCAGCTGTTCCACAAATATCCAATGATGTCCTCAGATGAGGAGATGGTGACGTTGCCTGAGAAGAAATGAAATGCAACCTAGAAGGAGTGCCTGGCAATTCACTCGGATGTCCTTGTGCCTAGTTATCTGCGTGCAGCTAGTACAGAGGGTATTCCAAGATTTAAATCTCCGCCTTGATACACTCAATCTAGATTGTTTTCACCTGTTCCTTGGGTTCTTCCGATTCTCAAGGTGTCAAGTGCCCGGGTGTGCCTGCCTGCAACTACCACCAGCACACAATGACTCTTGTCCGAGAGAACTTTGTAGACTAGCCCGCTTGAGGGAGACCTCGTTCGAGGGGCTATTAAGAGAGTCAGACGTGCAGACGCAATGCCTGAGACAACAATTCTTGAGGAGAGGTAGATGTACCAACAACCTTGACAAGGCTGATGGTAGTGAGAGAGATAGAAATGTCTAACCCTAATGTAGGGCTTCGACAGAGATATGTTCAACACATGTGACAATGAGCAAGGCTTTGCAGCATTGTGTAATGATGTCAAATGGTAGGTTGATAAGCCTTAAGATTATGTTAAGAGGTGACCTCAACACAACCTAAGGTTTGAGATGAGAAGAAGAGAGGCGAGCACAGAGTAGATTGTGTAGGCGGTGATAAGTTCACCCTGCTATTGGAAATAGCAAGGATCAGGAAGGTGTGATGTCGTTGAAGAGTTCCCGTCAACTCCGGTGCACTCAATGACAACGTTATGTTGCACGGAACTGGCAACTCCGTGGATAATAACGTTCGTCACACAAGGCATAACAGCGATGAACGCGGGACACGGAGTACGACAAAACTTAGAGGTGCAAACGAAACAAAGAGGGTGTAGCTGAAAGGACGAGACTCAAAGGCTGGGGTGTACTATTCTCTGATATGTTAAGCTGGTAAACTAGATGTACATGGGCTTTATATATGTTTTTTCTCTCTAACTATTGAAGTAACACTTGTAAAATTTTCACCTCGCAACCGTATATCCAAATCCATCTTGAAGGTCTTCACGTGATGGGGCTAGCTGAGGGATGCGATGGTGGAATATGAGTGCCACGGTGAGAGCCAATACCGCAACCCTGTGTGGGATGCTAATAGACTTGTCGGATTGAAATAGACCTGCCTGATTGCCATGCATGGCAACTCCGGGGTTCATCTGACTTGACGTGGCCCTGTTCTCAATATTCCGCAGACCTGACTAGTCTATACCATATCTGATCATCAGCCAATGGCTTTATTCGTCTGCTAGGGTCCTATTCTGCTGTGTTGGTGCGTCACTATGGATGACATGGCTCTTGGATCTTGGACTGTAGATCTTCCTAACACGGATGTGGCTTGATGGCGTGGTCCCTTCTCCGGTGAACTAAGCTGTGCCGGCTGATGATTTTCATGTGACTCAGCCGATGGGGTGCTGACATTGGATGTGAATGGCCAACTGGTGTGGGGTTTTGATGGCGTACACAGGAGGCGACTCGATTGTTGGTCGTGGGTGATGCTTGCCTTACTGCGGAAAAATGCGGAGTTGTGCGGAATTGCACGGAATTGTGCGGAGTTGCTCATTGCTATTGCGGAATTCCTGCGGATGACTCCTCTACACCCCTAGCTCTGAATGATGCTCATCATCTCCCCCCCCACTTAAAAATCTGACTGTCCTCAGTCAGTCACGCGAAGGAGCTGGCTAGTCGATTGCTGGTGGTTGAAATGAATTAAAATAAAATCTTGACAAACAAAAAATGGTGAAAGGCATGACTATGTACTGGGTATCTTGCGGAATTGCATGTCATCTGTCTTCAGCAGTAGTTGCCTCCTGGGTCAGGATTGTTGTCTATATCTGGCCAATCGTTGATTATTGAATCATCGTCACTGTCGCTATCGCTGCTGATGTCTTCATCATTGGTCCATGTCGGCCATAGGTGGCGAGTGGAATGGCGGCGGTGGTGTGGTACTTGTGTGACTGGTGTGGGATGCCTAATGTTCTGGTCCTGAGGCATCAGAGTTGAGGCGGAATTGACTGGGGTGTGACGGGGTTCAATGGGGCAACTAGACTTGACAATACTTGCTTCTGGGGACTTGGTGGCTGCTACTGATGACTTGACTACTGGCAACTCGACTGAAATTTGCGAAATTGTGGGACTTGATGGTGGACTGAACTTGATGGGCTGACTATCGAGGATGGAGGCTGGCAGGGTTGATGCTGAAATGTCGGAATCTGTCTTGTGGGGGCTGGTGCTGGTTGATGGGGTACTGGTTTCTAATTCACTGGGCTTCTGCTGGACTGGCTTGATTGTGGTTTCCTCTCTATGATGTCCGATCACTTCCTCGAGGCTTACTGAAAATCCTGGTGCTTCTCCTTGCATGTTTCGACGAATCTGAGTGGTCCGTGGGGTATGGGTGGGGTTGGTTCTGGCATTGGCATTGGTGCTGGTGCTGGTGCTGACACTGGTGGTTGCGATTCTGTTCCTTTCGCTCGTAGGGGGCTCTCTACTCCATCGGATACTACCTTTTTCTTTGCTTGCAACGCTAGAAGGGTTCTCTGCATCCATTCAATTTCCTCATCAATGTTGTCTGCAGGGTTCACTGCTGCCTCATAGTTCAGAATTGGCGCAGTACTCGATGCTGCTGTTAGCTCCTGGTAGCTGTCGCAAGGTGCATAGAACATAGAGGGATGAAACCCAGAACTCAATCCTAGTGGCACTGCGTTAGAACTAGTTGCTGTCGTAGCTTGCAACCAATTCTGCGGGGCTGTCACACGAGTCTGGTTCATTGCAACTGACTGGTTTAGTGACTGTAGCATTGTTTGAGTCTGTTGTGAGCTCTGGTAGCTGTCGCAAGGTGCATAGAACATAGAGGGATGTGATCTGGAACTTGATCCTAGCGAGACTGCATTGGCACTAGTGGCTGGTGTAGCTTGCGACCAATTCTGCAGGGTTGTCACATGAGTCTGGTTTGTCGCGACTGACTGGGTGAGTGATTGCAGCATCGTTTGGGTCTGTCGCAAGCTCTGGACCATCCTTTCTGTCATGCCAAACATGTCTTCTGTCTTTATTCTGGGCGTAACAATTGGCTCAGGTTTGACAAGCGGAGTTGATGCGGAGTTGGTGGGATAGACTGCGGAGTTGGCGGAATTGACAGGGTACACCACGGAGTTGGTGGAATTGACGATACAGGGCGTGGTGGGCTTGTTGATCAGTTTATCGTAGAATGACAAGCCTTGAATGACTTCTTTCACAGCTGCTAGTGTTTGCTCGAGGGAGTACAGGTCATCGTGGTGCACATTCGGATAGTGGCTTCGCATGTAGTGATACATTTCTATTCCGACACAGACTTGGAATCCCTTGAAGAAGTATTCGCATTGCTGGTGTGTCGTGAGTCGTCTGTTCCTAATGAGATACCTAGTGATCACTAAAAATCGCTGGTAGTAGCTGCATAGTTCTTCCGCGGTTTTGATTCCAAGCTGGAAAGTCTCTTCCACTAGTCGATCCAAATCCGACTGAGTGTGCTCGTGCTCGTTGATTACTCCGGCATATAGCGCGATGACTGATGCTTTGAACTCCTCATATGTAGATGTTGCATCGTAGGTTTCAACTCCTCTCCACAAATTGTACTCCATATCATGGAGATAACGTAGTGCATATGCCTTCTTTTGCTGTGTGGAATTGATTCCAGCTTCACTGAACAACAACTCAAGTTCGTTGAAGTAGCGCATGAGGCGGCAGGGTTGGCTGGAGTCGAAGTGGGGTGTGGTGTCATCACAATGAGCAGGCATGGGCTTGGCATAGTTGGTCATTGTGGCTTTCATAGAACTAAATGGTGGAAACTAGAGCTGTTGAACGAGTGGAATTGCCGGGATTGGGGCGTGGAACTGCTGATCGTGGGGTAACTCGGGTGGGGTTGATGGTGTAATTCGTTCAAAAGCCTCACTGGGGCAGCCAAAATGATAAGTTCACCCCACTATTGGAAATAGCAAGGATCAGGAAGGTGTGAGGTCGTTGAAGAGTTCCCGTCAACTCTGGTGTGCTCGATGACAACGTTACGTTGTGCAGAACTGGCAACTCCGCGGATAATAATGTTCGTCACACAAGGCGTAACAGCGATGAACGCGGGATGTGGAGTATGACAAAACTTAGAGGCGCGAACAAAACGAAGAGGGTGTAGCTGAAAGGACGAGACTCGAAGGCTGGGGTGTACTATTCTCTGATATGTTAAGCTGGTAAACTAGATGTACATGGGCTTTATATATGTTTTTTCTCTCTAACTATTGAAGTAACACTTGTAAAATTTTCACCTCACAACCATATATCCAAATCCATCTTGAAGGTCTTCACGCGATGGGGCTAGCTGAGGGATGCGATGGTGGAATATGAGTGCCGCAGTGAGAGCCAATACCGCAACCCTGTGTGGGATGCTAATAGACTTGTCAGATTGAAATAGACCTGCCTGATTGCCATGCGTGGCAACTCCGGGGTTCATCTGACTTGACGTGGCCCTGTTCTCAATATTCCGTGGACCTGACTAGTCTATACCATATCTGATCATCAGCCAATGGCTTTATTCGTCCGCTAGGGTCCTATTCCACTGTGTTGGTGCATCACTATGGATGACATGGCTCTTGGATCTTGGACTGTAGATCTTCCTAACATGGATGTGGCTTGATGGCGCGGTCCCTTCTCCGGTGAACTAAGCTGTGCCGGCTGATGATTTTCATGCGACTTGGCCGATGGGGTGCTGACATCGGATGTGAATGGCCAACTGGTGTGGGGTTTTGATGGCGTACACAGGAGGTGACTCAATTGTTGGTTGTGGGTGATGCTTGCCTTACCGCGGAAAAATGCGGAGTTGTGCAGAATTGCACGGAATTGTGTGGAGTTGCTCATTGCTATTGTGGAATTCCTGCGGATGACTCCTCTACACCCCTAGCTCTGAATGATGCTCATCAGTGACACAAACTATCTTAAGGCTAAGGATTATGGCTCTGAAAGCCCTACTTATATACTACTTGCCTCATGTACTCCTCATGCCCTTTCCATATGTATCTGCTTATGTAACTAAAGAAAAAGAAAATAGAAATCATACATTCTTAACACAAGGAGTTAGAGGAGGAATGCATTGCTCGGGAGAAAGACACTGAGTGTCTTAAAAAGAAAATTCTAAAGAGGGCAGATAAGCCAGAAGTGGCAAAAGAAAGTAGCGAGTCAGAAGAGGACTGACAAAAACGAATTAAGGGTGTTGCACACCTGAAAAAGAAATTGGTGCAGTGGAGGACCACTGTGGAGGAGGTTGAAGATGAGGATTCAGAACAATTGGGCTTGACACCTGATGAATGATGTGAGTGGTTGGACCGCTTTTATGAACGAATGAGGAAGGATCTGCATTATGTGGATGTGGAAATGTTGGCCTTAAGGGGGGGGTGATGTTATGAGCATAACTCACTCCAGTCAATTTTCACAGTAACGACATCGATGACATTCATGAAGATATGGTCCCAGAGAGTGGAGATATATTTTTCTTTTCTTTTTATCTTTTCATTTGCACTCAAATGTTTAGATATAGGACTTAGACGATACTACAGTTTCAGGGACTGGCTATGTTAGGACTGCAACCCTTATAAGGAAGGAGATTAGGTCAGCATTGGCTATAAGGATAGACCGAGTGCCGATAGGAACACAGCCCGATGATGGGCCTAGGCTATGATGGATACATAGGCCGAACAGTGCCTGAGGGGCGACATGGGAAAAGTGCAGAGACAATAAGACACCGCCGTATACAGAGAGACAGTATGTTGGTGTGGGAGGATGATCCCAGGTATGGTCATATGGGTGCAGGATAGACTGCTGTGCATCGTCTCTATTGTGAGGGACTTTAGCTGTGCGCTGTCTGCACACAGACCAGGGAGCAGGTATATAAGGGTTGTTGTCTTAGGTAGCAAGTCCCTAAGACTCTAGATAGTTTGTGTCCTAGACACTTCTTCTTGAGCAAGCAGTTTTTGTCTTTGGCTGAACAAGCCATCCCCTCTAAGATCTTTGGGTTGTGTTTAGGGTTGTCCTAACACAAGTAATGTGAAGGAGGATACAGAGTTTTCTGACTAGGGATACACAGTCATATAAATATTCCTACTATTTCCATCAAGATTAAAATACACTCCATCTAAGTCCATTGTTAACTTGAGTGAGAGTAGAAATTCTTTGTTTGCTAGCAGGAAGGGTGCACAGCCACTATGGCCATTTTTGTATGTGGCTGTGACCTCTTCCAGCTGGCAGGAAGGGTGCATAGCCACTATGGCCATTTTGTATGTGGCTGTGACCTTTTCCAGCTGGCAGGAAGGGTGCACAGCCACTATGGCCATTTTTGTATGTGGCTGTGATCTTTTCCAACTGGCAGGAAGGGTGCATAGCCACTATGGCCATTTTTGTATGTGGCTGTGACCTTTTCCAGCTGGCAGGAAGGGTGCATAGCCACTATGACCATTTTTGTATGTGGCTGTGACCTCTTCCAGCTGGCAGGAAGGGTGCATAGCCACTATAGCCATTTTTGTATGTGGCTGTGACCTTTTCCAGCTGGCAGGAAGGGTGCATAGCCACTATGACCATTTTTGTATGTGGCTGTGACATTTTCCAGCTGGCAGGAAGGGTGCATAGCCACTATGACCATTTTTGTATGTGGCTGTGACCTTTTCCAGCTGGCAGGAAGGGTGCTAGCCACTATGGCCTTTTTTGTATGTGGCTGTGACCTTTCCAGCTGGCAGGAAGGGTGCTAGCCACTATGGCCTTTTTTGTATGTGGCTGTGACCTTTCCAGCTGGCAGGAAGGTTGCATAGCCACAGAAAATGCAAGTAACTTTTGGTGGCAGTGCACATCACCAAATAAGGAAGGTCTCTAGAATATGGTTTAAACATTATTCTGTTCATATCTCATGAACTAGACCACCAATTTCTTAGCTGTTGCAGGGCTGACATATATGATATATAAGCTATCAAATGGTATACTTACATTGAAAGAAAAATGGTTCTCTGTTATACATATATATCTATAAATTCTGTATTAATGGTGGTGAGAGAGTAAGAGTACTGTGACCCTAGTGTAGGATTACAGTGAGATGAGACCAAATGTTGTACATGTGTGATGATGAGCAAAGATGTTGCTGCATCGTGTAACAATTTCAACAGTGAGTGTATAAGCCTTAAGATTATGTCAAGATGAAGCCTGAACACAACACTCAAGGTTGGAGAAGAGAGAGAGAGAGAATAGATTGAGCACAGAGTAGCTGTGTATGCAACACAGACTATCTTAAGGCTAAGGACTATGGCTCTGAAGGCCCTACTTATATACTACTAGCCTCATGCCTCCTTTCCATATATGTCTTGCTTATGTAACTAAAGAAAAGGAAAGAAAAATAGAAATCATACATTCTTAACAAAAGGTGTGCAAGGCATCCATCCAGGCCAGATTGACTGATATGCATAATGTCCTAATACTGGATAGAGTCTGACCATGTACATTGAGCACTCCAGCACCCATGTCATGACTCTGTATGCATGCTCTGTTATGAGCATATCTCATGCCCCTATCTTTTTACAATAACAACGTCAATGACGATTATGAAGATATGGACTTAGAGGGTTGGGTTATATTTTTCCTTTCTTTCTATCTTTTTCTTTGGACTCAAATGTTTAGATGCGAGGGCTAGGACGAGACGCCACTAGGATGGAAACCCTAGCGAAAGCTGCAGCCCTTATATGGAAGGTGGTTAGGTCAGCACCGGCTATGGGACTAGACCGAGTGCTGACTTAGGAGATGGCCCAATGATGGGCCTATGCCATGGAAGGATACATGAGTGGCACGGCGCCTGAGGGGCAACATGGGAATGCTTGATGGTACCAGCAACTTGGTACTGGCATCAGCGGGACCAGCTGAAGGCGCTACACAATAGATGCTGCCATATTAGGGGAGATTGGGCTGAGTATGGTCATATGGGCGCAGACTTGGCTGCTGTGCTTCTCCTCTTATTGTGAGGGACTTTAGCTGTGCGCTGACTGTGCACAGACCATGGAGAGACTTTATAAGGGCTGTAGTTTAGCATAGACATCCCTTAAGTCTCCAGATAGTTTCTGTCACCTAGACATTACTAGTAGAGCAATTGGATTCGTCTTTGGCCTAGCAAGCCATCACTGTGGGATGTTTAAGGGTTATGTTTAGGGACCTCCTAACATGCTCTGGGTGTGCAGGCATCTGTCCAGGATGACTACACCCTTCAATTGCTCCAACAACATCCATGCCATGGCTCTGTAGGCATGATTTGGCTATAATGGTGGGAGGCAGGATGAGTATGCTGGTCTGAGCACTCACCCCTGCCAGCTAGCCAGAATGCTTAACCCTAAATTAGGAGATAGGCCTTTTTGCTACCCTGGGACAACCCTAGGAACACTTATCAACATTATGCTGTTCATATCTCATGAACTAGACCACCAATTTCTTAGCTGTTGCAGGGCTGACATACACTACATATAAGCTGTCAAATGGTGTACTTACATTGGGAAAGAAATGGTTCTTTGTTATAAATATATAGCTATAAATTCTGTATTAATAATCTGGAGACTGAGCACTGTCTATCATTTAGATAGACTCCAGATATGACATCCCTTCAACAGTTTCCTGCAGTTGTCAGCCTGAAGGAGCCTGTCATATATGTTTGTCATGGCATTTATTTGAGCATCATTGTACTCTAGCCATCCACATATTCATGTAGTGGTAGCCACTGGCCCTTCTGCTCACCAGCCATCATTGTGTAACCGAAAATGAGAACAACTACTATAGTGCGAGTGTATCCATTCCAGTTTCCTCCCACTGCACACTTTCGAAAACCCTAAATTTAAATTTACACAATCATCTTGAGGGGCTCTCGTTTCCACAAGCAGTTTCGCAATGTTCGTAGTTCGGAACACATTTGTCTTCGGGATGAAGCAGCTTGAGTGCCCAGTTCACTGACCTTATTCATATGTAAACAATCAAGAGAGTGAAGTGGCCATATGTAATATATCATACCTTAATCTCCTTGCAGATATGCCTCCTACTCTCCGAAAAATCAATGAGGCAGAACCCGCCTTCACGACGCCTCCCAATATTCCGGGGTTCAAGGTCTTCATGAACTATCCCAATACGATGAAGGTCCTGTACCAACTTGTATACTTGGGATCTGTCACGATCGTCAATGAGAGCAATTGCTTCGCGTGATTTCTACCACTTACCGCTCAAGATCACTAAGCTCTTCCCACTCATTCAGAATGCCATCACATAAATCGAGAATGAGAACGTTCACGCCATCACCTTCGAATGCACCATAGCAGCGAGGAGCGATACGATCATGTAGTTGACAAGATTGGTATGCCTTCTCCAAGGTAAGGTAGATGTTAAATTCATTATGAAGCCGTTGTCGGTTGTCTGCGTCAGCACGACGTAGCACCTCGACAATCTTGGCGATGAACAAGTCAGCACTGTCATCAAAGCGACATTGCCAGACATTGCCAGTCGACCCAGACCCTACAAAGCGGGTCAGCCACAGGCGCCGTTTCCCATTCTTGGCGCATTGCGGAAGGGCGAGCAAATTATTCAAGAAGGGGTGGAGATGGATCCAAACTTGGAAGGATTCAGGCGAGTTTTGAGAAGACGAGCTGATCTGAGAGAGGGTGAGCAGAGCAGATGGCAGGTGACAGGAGGCATGGACAAACCATCAGGCCAGACCCAGCCTTCTTCTGGCGACCGCTATGGGTATTTTGAGGATCGTTCTCCATTTCTTCTTCTGAACTAGGCGAATACGCCGAACCATCATCGATGTCATGTTCGGG
The DNA here is from genome assembly GCA_023014405.1 of Amanita molliuscula. Classification (NCBI taxonomy): domain Eukaryota; kingdom Fungi; phylum Basidiomycota; class Agaricomycetes; order Agaricales; family Amanitaceae; genus Amanita; species Amanita molliuscula. The sequence goes on from JAEBUP010000070.1 coordinate 143,256, forward strand.
TAAAGGACCCTCGTCTTGTTCATCAATAGTCATATCAAGTTCCATATCGGGACTGAATTCGCAAGGCTCGACAGAAACCGTTTTAACAACGGACAGGATGGCGCCGAGGACTGCTCGGAAGGGCACCGATGAGTCTTCAATGTTGATCATTGGCGAGTAGGCAAGAAAAGGATGGTCGCCATCCCTCACAAGGCGGCACACGATCCAGTAATTGTGACAGGTAAGAAAGAGCCATTCCATTCGTCTTAGACCCAAATACAATGCAGCCTACATGTATGTCTTCAACGCCAGCGCCGTAGGCGACGAAAATAGTGTACTCACCTTTGTAAGAATTTTCGGCACCAAAGATTGACGGGGAGCCCACCTCAACTCGATACCGCGCGGCGGTAACAACTCACCAACTTTCTTCATGACAGATGGGGATTTTGCCTCAACGAGAGCCATGTCCTCGCCGTTCACTTGTATAACGAAGTCAACCCTGGAGCGCCCTCCGTCCGCCACTTTTTCTGCAGCTGCCTGAAAGCGGTATCTACCATGTGTCCACAAGACGTCCATTAAAGATTGAAAGACGCCTTTGATCAACAACGTCCGACTCTGTTCCGAAGGTCAGCCCGAATTGCTGGGCCTCGAATGAAGAGCTAAAACACTTACCATGACTTCGTCCGGATTCTTTGTCCAATCGAGGTCTTCTTGGCCAAACCTACCGAGTTGTATCCTAGGTGAAAACAGCTCTAGGAGTTGATTTTCGACATTCGCTGCCAAAAGGGTGTCTCCGAGGATGTTCTCGAGAGTACTGCAAAGTTTCTGAACAAGGGTATTGTCTTGCACAGCGTGGTTGGCTTTCCACTCCCTCTCCAGCAACGCGACTTCAAGGAGAGAGATGTCTGTGGTGCCGACAGATCGAGATTCGTCAAGTTGAGGGGATGGGAACTTCGCATGTTCCACTAGGAAATCGTGCAGGTTGAACATTCCCGCAACCTTTAGGTGAAGGGTTTTATGACGCAGTTTCCGCCAAGCGAAAGCAAGGATCACGCCCAGTGAAAGTCCGGAGGCCAAACTCGTCCAAACTCGTCAATAACTGCCAATATTTGTTATTTCCCGCGGTCCCCGCTGTCAGCCGTCGTCAATCGCTCAGAATCGTTGCCTTCTTTCTCTCATCTCATTTTTTCCACCTGTATCCGCCCACATGCGGATATCTAGATGTCTACTTCTACCATGTTTAGATACTAGAAATGGTAATCAAATTCTTCATTGAAATTGTCTAAGTCCATGCTTGTGTTGCTGTGTTGAATGGTCCTGCCTCCCCAGTCCGAAAATCCCAAGAAGACCAGAGTCTGCAGGTGCCCAAAATACTTGAAACGTTGCCAACTTGGAACCTGGGTTACTGCACAAACATACTGCCAACACAAAAAATATAGGGAGGCTGAACGAGCCAAAACTCAGTTGGAGTTTCTCAGGTAGACATAGTTTTGAGTTAGAACACGAAGCGATATAACCCTGCCAATGGATAGCGATGAGTTTGTTGTCTACTGAACATTTAGGCCGTGCACCGTGCTCTCATTAATGGCAACGAGCTTCACAGCGTTGGTTCCTTCCCCATGCCAAATAGAACGAATGTAGACAGCCTTGTTTAGATCCCATAGCGCAGCGCTTCCATCCCTCGAACTACTGACAATCAACGACCACGTTCGAGATGCCGTCACGCAAATCACCTCAGAGACTTACAATTGTGAATGATATCCACGGTTGCCTCTCGTTGTGAGTCATCTTGTAATGAATCTAGGTCTGACAGACAAAGCGTCAGAAGAAATCGCAACCAAGGATCTATTTATACCGATAGAGCCCTCATAGGACAAGGGATGGAAAACGTTGAACGACTCCGGGTCACGCTGTTTATATCCCCAGATCAGGTCCAGCCACTGAGGCAAGCATTCGCTGACAAGAGGACTCTCTAATGCCTTCTCAAATCAGAATATTACAATCAATGCCCAGATCGCGTACCCGCCTATTGAGCGTCACAAATAAGAGAGGATCATCACTCATGAGATAGGCTAACATACTCTGGACATGTAAAAAAATCCGGTATCAGTTCTCGCACATCTCCACGAGCGTCCGCGGCGGCCGACTGGTAAGCTCGTGCCAGATCACTATTGTCAACAGTTTACAGCAATGCATTGACTGAATCAAGGAAGGAACTCACCTGAACAGACGATCTGGGAGATCCTAATCTCCACCTTGCAGCGTCTTAAACATGTTCGTAAACATGTTCGTAAAAGGTGCCAGGCGTATCAAGAAGTGGCAGACAATCATCGACGAACTAAAATGCGTGCCGTAATGAAATGGTTCTTCATTGACGCTTTGGAGGCTTGTGTAGCGCATCAAGCCTTTCATCCGTAAGGGCCCATGGGTTTGGTTAAGCTGATGTGATATATGGATCAAGTAAAGGCAAAGAGGAAAGTAAGTCTTACTCTTGATATGTCGTCGGGGAGGTCAAGTCGAGTGTGCGATATGTAATCCTGCAAAACCCATGCTAGAAAGACTCGATATATGCAAACATGATCAAAGGGATTATGGCTTACGGAAGACAGGATACTGTGTCGCATCACTAGGAGTACGACTGGATATCTGGTTGAGGATGCTCAGATATGTGAACTGATATGCCACTGTTAGTGGGTTACATCGAATCAAATGTAAAATCGAACATTGCTAATTTCCCTCGCTTGCCATTTCCCCGTTGCAGATGCTAATTCATCGCTCTTGAGGCCTGAGAGGACGATCTGACCCATTTTTCCAAGTAAAGGAAACTTGAGAACGTTGGGATTAATCGATTGCTCTGGTGATTCAATTGCTGACCTGCGCTTCTGATCAAGAAAGACAATCAGTAGCGATCGACTGTCCTTGAAATATATCTCCAAGCTGGGCCAGCATTTGAGTGACGTTGTAATCGATTGCTCTGGTGATTCAATTGCTGACCTGCGCTTCTGATCAAGAAAGACAATCAGTAGCGATCGACTGTCCTTGAAATATATCTCCAAGCTGGGCCAGCATTTGAGTGACGTTGTAACCGGATGCACACCAACTCACGCGACATCTCGAAAGATAAACCGTTTGTCGCCGATTCCAGCTATTTGCGAGTGTGGCCTATGGAACTTGGAAACCAATTTCATAACCGAAAATGACCACAACATACCATCTTTGGGCTCGCTGGGGGCCATCAAGTTCAACAATCCTACCAGGAACAAAGAACAGCTTTCTCTGTGCGTCATGAGCATCAATCACTTCACCATCATCGTTTTCAACTAGGCCATCTAGCATATAAATATGTGTTTTCCCGATCAACAATAAACCAGCTGTAGGGAATGATCATTTAAACATGATTCGTGTATGACTTGGAATACGCTTACGAGATGAATCCACTCCAGCTACACGGGCGACCGTTTGAACGGCCTCGATGACATCGCCGGGTTCTAATTCGTGTCTAACTCTTCAGTGTTTATCCTCAAACACATCTTCTGATAGCTGTCGTTTCTTTGCAAACTTTGTCACTAACCAACATATACATGTCATGATTAACAGTACCTTCAACAATGTCAGTAGCCATGATCTCGTACGACTCTGCCCATGGCGGAACTTCAGCCGCTTGGTCTGGGGTCTTGCTTTCTATCTCCAGCGTTTCCATCTCCCTCGTCTTAGCCTCATTCATGTCCACTCTCTCGTTCTTTGCGAAAAATCATCCAATTTCTTCCTATCACAGTATCAGGAAACTACTTCCAATCGCAGGAAACAGAGGTATGTACCAAATTCGATGTGGTCCTTCAGTCTCGTCTAACCGCCATACGTGAGATTGACGCTGAGGCCACAGCCCTCGCTCTGAAGACAAAGTCATGGGCCAATCTTGAAGACGCGGAACCTGACAGTGATATTCCCGGCTAAAAATGTCATTCTCATATAAACATAACCACGCACAGATCCTGCAGGTTCTTCTTCAGACGCTTCCTGTCCGACTCGCGAATGGTGCGCCTCCATTCTGCCATTCGTGCCGTTGTTTTGCCTACCAGATGTTCCCCGACCTGCATGCTCAACTTTGCGGATGCAATCCGCTGGCGCATACTTCGGTTATCAGCGACCAGGCTGCGATCGATAGCAGGTTTCCCAGCAGAGGGGTTGATGACCATTTCAGCCGTTTCCACGGTATCCAGGATCTACCACGATCGAACACTTAGTTTTCTATCGTTATTGTATGCTGAATCATCGAGACATACCTCCCGTTTGAAAGTACCAGCGACAGCATTATCCAGCGCCAAAGCTAACCCAAAGTGAGTGAACTTCTCCAAAAGACGGATTGTGAGGTGGTTGTTGACGCCCGCGCTGACAGCAATGGAAGAAACAAAACTCTTGTATGTGTTCAGCTCCTCAGGCTCAATCAACGCTTCCATCGTCAACTCTGGAGTCCACAAGTGGTGGTCATCTGAGTTGATATTCAGCTTGGTTCACGTGGAATGGAGGAAACAAACCTTCAGAGTTGTATACCAACTGGCATCGCTCTGCAACAGGACCAAGTCCAGTTTGTAGAGAAGCAAGGATCGTCAGTACAATATTTGTGCACCAATTCTCGTCGCTCCCGCCGTGCGCCTGTTCCTGGCCAGACTGGACACTGGTTGTCAACCGGCCTGTAAGGACACCAAACGCTGCTTGATGCACCTTTTCATCCCAACATCCCGGCACAACTGCCTTCAACATGCTCCACCCGTTCACCAATTCAAACTTGCGAATGAATGACGAAGAGAGGCCGATGCTGACGCCAATCAACATAAGTATTTGTTCAGCGATGACCGGAGTGGGGTTTTCCCCGAGAAGCAATAGACATGTGCGGGCAAGTGGCAAAACAGTCGTGAATTTGGAGTGATATTTCGGTATTGTAAGGAGGGACATGAATGCAACAAGGACCTGCTCTGCCTTTCCGCGCATATTGCTCAGCTCCATCCGCAGTACTACGGATTGAGGTGATTCGGAATGCGGTAGATCTGTTTCAACAGGGTTAGACCGAGAAAAACATCTATAATCAAAAGCCCTCCTTCTCCTTTTACCATCATCTTCCCACGGGTTGTAGTACTAGCAGAGGTATTCGACGCGCTACTTCGTATTTGAGGCATTGTAGCTACACAGTTTTTGTCTATCACAACCTACTCTTCTATTTTCTCTTCCTCTTCATCATCCTCCCTTTCTTTTCCTTTCCCCTTCTCCTCCATCAGCACATCTTCCTATGGAGAAGAATTTCGATATTCACAATTCAGATATGCATCCCACAAATGGGTTCCAGAGTGCAGTAACAGAGAGGCCACAGTGTACTGGCCTAACTAAATCCAATGAACAGTGCAGGAACCCACCCTCCAAAGAAGTTGGGGCTACACATTGTCACATGCACAAAGAATCCTTCGTGGTGAAGGATGTGGCTGCACTTCATAGCCACCCTTCGACTCTACCTGTTGAATAAATAATGATCTGGAGCTTTAAGTATCAAACTCATAGCTTCATATATTATATCATTATTTATGAATTGTTAAGAATGTATGGATTCTATTTTATGTTTTCTTTTTCTTTTTCTTTTCTTACATAAGCAGATACATATGGAAAGGGCATGAGGAGTACATGAGGCAAGTAGTATATAAGTAGGACCTTTAGAGGTCATATTCCTTAGCCATAAGATAGTTTGTGTTGCCTACACAATCTACTCTGTGCTTGCCTCTCTTCTTCTTGTCTCAAACCTTAGGTTGTGTTGAGGTCACCTCTTAACATAATCTTAAGGCTTATCAACCTACTGTTTGACATCATTACACAATGCTGCAAAGTCTTTGCTTGTTGTCACACATGTTGAACGTATCTCTGTCAAAGCCCTACATTAGGGTTAGACACTCATACTCTCTCATTACATCAGCCTTGTCAAGGTTGTTGGTATATCTTTTCTCTCTTCAAGAATTGTTGTCTCAGGCATTGTGTCTGCATGTCTGACTCTCTTAATAGCCCCTCGAACAAGGTCTCCCTCAAGTGGGCTAGTTGACAAAGTTCTCTCAGATGAGAGTCATTGCATGCTGGTGGTAGTTGCAGGCAGGCACACCCGGGCACTTGACACTGAGTGAATCAGAAAAACCCAGGGAATGGGTGAAGAAAATCTATTGTGTGTCTGTATCAAGGGTGAGATTAAATCTTGGGATACCCTCTGTACTAGCAATGGCGTTTAAGCTTGCCATTGATAACTAGGCACAAGGACACCCAAGTGAATTGCCAGGCACATGCTTTAGGTCGAGTCTCGTTTCCTCTCAGGCAATGTCAGCATCTTTCCCAACTGGGAAACATCATTGGATATTCGCGGAACAGCCGCATGAAAGGATCTATTGTCCATGGAGGGCCAGAAATAGATTGAAGATTTTTACAGGATTCATAAAGCCAGATCTAGCAATGGATCTGACTTTCAAATATGTTTTGCCCCATGCAGGGATGTCACTGGTGGAGATCGCCTCCACATTCGAGATTGGTTGGGCATGAGGATGTGCCATCACAAAGAAGGTTGCCGCCAAGGCCGTGGAAATTAAAAAGGCCACCATCACCACCATCATAACGCTGATCAGGCATGTGCAGCACGATGCGCATGTCAAAGCTTACTGGTGTATGATCAAGGAGCGGCGTCTACACATTGAGGCATGGAAGATTGAGCAGATCTTGATCAAAGAACAGGAAGAGGCCTGGAAGGCCCTACAGCATGAGAAGGTGGATAAACTCCACAGACAACAAAAGATCGAGCGGGAGATGCTCGAAGAAGATGTAGCTTTTGAGGCACTGCTCAAGTGTCTCCAGACATTCGGTACTGGCACTCCAGTATGAAAGGTGCTTCTCAGTGTCAACAGCAACCTTCTGTTGCTGCAGCAGTTCAGCGGCAGCCCGGAATTACCATTGTTGAGACACCGGGGTCTCGTTCTATCCGTGGAGGAGCAGAACCACATTAAGCACACGGAAAATGGCAACATCAGAGCCACCGCATATGCCCGATTCCATCGGGAGCAGGTCCAGATGAAACGAAGGTCAGCAATCCGGTATGACCCTTACCTCACCACTAAGCCAAAGAGGAAGGTGTGTGCACCCACTCCTGATAATCCAACACAAGGGATCTGGGAGATGTTGGACCTGAGACTCAACATGAGTCTCGATCTGTTCTTGAAGGACATCGGGGAAAGTCGCAATAGGATGCACACATGGAGGAAGTCGGCAACTGGCTGCACAAAGTTACCAGGTCCAGTTGGGATGCCGGTTATGGGGAATTAGCCATATAGAAAGAATGGTGATTGTTATATGGTACTCTTCAAGGAAGAGTATTACAATGAATATGTCTGGCCGGCTTGGCCCACGGTTAAGGAAGTCCTAGATTGGGAACCGGAGTTGCGAAATGAGAAGTACTGCTTTGCACTTCAGGATAATGTCAGGAATGACATGTTCCACGTTGTCGAAAATGCTGCTATTCGTCGTGGTGAAGAGGTGTACACTTGGAAGCACCTCGAACAACTCAGGAACTCGGATCTCAGTCTCTGGGAACATATCTGTTTAGGTGGAAGAATAGGTCAGGACAAGAAGGGTGCTCATTCTGCAACAGTCTCTAGTAGGCACTGTACTCAGTGCAACAGACAAGTAGTAGTTACAAAGATGGGGACATTTGGAATGCCGACTCGCTTTTGCATGGACTGCAATCAAGTTGAAAAATATTGTAACTGTAATGATGATAGAGAGGAATCAATTGGAGTTACTGCCTATGCTTATGAGTCTGATTGTGAGGATGATATTGAAGAACTCAACTTGCAAGAAGTCGATGAAGAAACCAAACTACAGTTGATATACATGCCAAGGGCTCAACCATCCCTTGCCGCTTTTATGCCAAAACTTCCTGAAGTACCAAAGGAAGTTAAGAGGCCCATAGTCACCAAGCCATCAACTGCGTGGAAACCAGTTGAAAGTAAGAAACCGGTTGTAGGAATAAAAATTCAAGAACCTGAAAAGAAAATTGTTCTGGTTCCAACAGAGCATGATCATGGCTACTGTTGGTTAGCAATGATTAAAATGGAACATAGGTCTTGGATGTGGAAGGAACTTCCAAAAAAACCCGACAGCAAACCAATTATGGCAAGTGTGCAATATGTTCCCAGAAGCATTAAGAAAGGATGGAATGTACACAGTGGAGATGTTTATTAACGAACAAATCCATATCAACAATGTAACAATTCAACATGCGCAAGGACAAAAGTTCACCAAACTCTGGTCGGCAGCAGGGATAAGGAATTTCTTGGCCGATTTAAGACACCATAAGGAAGAACATCTTCAAGTCGGAAGTGACATAGTTCTAATACCAAGAATGTATGCTCAAGTCGCTCGAACCGGAGCTAAAAGAACTGGGGTCATAAGGTCGGAACAACTGCAGAGGCAATGGTTTCATGGGACAGGGGCACAACTTGAAGATTGGGTAGAAGACATCAACAGAATTGAACTGACACAAAAAGTTCATATTCCTAGATGGAATTACTTAGTCCAAGAATACAGAAAAGTCGTTCTACCTCCCCCTGGACATTTATACAGAAATTATAGGTATATATGTATAACCAAGAACCATTTTTTTTGAAATGTTTATTTACCATTTGGAAGCTTATATATATACTATGTCAGCCCTGCAATAGCTAAGAAATTGGTGGTCTAGTTCATGAGATATGGACACTACAATGTTCAGCCTTATTCTGGAGACCTTCTTTATTTGGTAATATGTGACATACATGTGACATGTGCATTTCCACCACAGAAGACTTGCATTTTCTCATCAAGAGGGCAGTTTGTGTGTGGCTGTACACATTTCCAGCTGACAGGAAGGATGTAGAACAACAAGGTGGAGGGAACCAGCAACAGAGTAAGTCAGGTAAATGTATTATCCCTAGCTGGCCACAAGGATTGTGGCACACACACATACACACACACCACACACACACAGTCCTCTTGCCCTTTCTATTTATCCTCTGTGAGAAACTGCCAGATGTTTGTCCAACCAAGAGAAACATCCATATCTTCATATGTTTTATTTTTGAGTAGGTCATCTTTTACCTGACTCCCAACATGCCTATCTTCGATCCCCCTCACTCATTACATGATGATGAATATAATTTCCATAGCACTGTAGCATTTTCAATTGTAAGACTTTATTATTTTTTAATCAATCATGTATGCTTATAGCTATCCTTTGAATTGTATGTATCCATATATTGTGGGCATTGTCTGCTATCATATTTTATACCCCCAGCTACATGTGTGCACTCATGAGCTGAAAGATCCATTGAAAGATGGTTTGTTTATTCCCTGGTGACTGCCATACAGTTGCAGAGTATACACTTGAAAAGATACCTGGGTATGTTGGCAAACCAGAGGCATGCTAGAAGGTGGAAAGGGGCAGGTATTGGGACAGTGGCATGACAGGGGATAGTGGCAGGCAGAGGGCACAGTGTGGTGGTGGGCAGAACATACTAAGGGTGGTGGGCAGAAAGTACTAAGGTGATTTCCAGGAGGTGGCCAAAAGCAGAAAGGGGTGGCAGCTGGTGCCGGCAGAGAGTGGTTGGCAGAAGGCAGTGGTGGATGCCAGGATGCTGGCTGGCAGAAGAGGGCAGGCAGCTAGTAGCTGACAGAGCAAGGTGAAAAGGCAGTGAATAGGAAGATGAAGGCAAAGGTCAGAGAGTGGCAAGAAAGGTGGGGTGGTAGAAGGTGCCAACAATGGCAGCAAGAAGAGGTGGCTAGCAGAAGGTAGCATTGAACAGCAGGTCACACAACCTGTAAGCACAAGCCATGGATGTATCCAGAGGGTGTACTGTGGTTGCCATGTCAATACTGTCAGCAATATCTAACCCTCATCTAATTGTAGCTTTCACACATCATGATACTGTTGTAATTGTTACAAGCTCACATCCAGCAACTAAACCCACTAGCCTTGCAAAGAGGAGAGAGATGAGATGAGAAATGACTGTATTAGTTGTGAAAGCTAATGGAAAGCTCAGACATGCACACAGGTAAATGACTTGTATTTTCTACCTAACAGAAAGCTATTCCATTGTGTAAATACAGATGGTTCAATACAAATACAAGCAGTGTACCTCAGACATGTGCACAGGCAAACAACCGAGGTGAAGAGACAAAATATATGGAAATATACTCTGCAGTACAGTAAGGTGCAGCCAGTGCCTAGATGGCCTGGACATTTGGTCATGGCTTGCAAAAAGAGAAATACGAGGTCAGTATGGCTTCAAACACATATGGTATATAAACAAAACAATGGTACATATCTTGACAATAAGAGAACAGGCTTGTGATTGAGGGAGGTGCTCAATCACGAGGTGGTGATGATGTTGAGGGCTTGGGACTTGTGCACTTGTGATTCCAACATTAGTCCTACTGCAAAAGGTACCTTACATGAGCATAAGAGAAACCATCTTGAGCCTTGGGGACTCAAGATACTACTGGTACCCTACTTATATACTACTCTATGAAGTCCCCTGGTACTCCCTCAGACTACTAATACCCTACATGTCCCCATGCCCATAGCTGTGTCCTGCTGCACTTTGTTTAACAGGTGCCATGTATTTCCTGCACTCTCACATCAACCTATTCCCCATATGGCTACTCTGGCCATGCCTGGATCCCTACTGGACCTCCCTGGACTGTTTCAGACCTCAGGTCTGTGATGTGCTCATATGTGCCCATGTGTACTTAAGACTCCTACCTATCCAAGGTCAGCAAGTCATGTCTCCCTTATTGGGTGTCTGTATCTGTGTCCTTTGCCTGTATCCCTGAGCTGCCATGCTCCTGTCTGAGCTGCTGAGTCTCCTATGGATGATCCCCAATGTGCTAGTCCTATGCACTTCACTGTTGGGTCTCCATGTTGTTGTATATTCCAGTGTTGCTGTGTGTGCCTGTGAGCATGCCTTGTATCTCAGGATATTATTTGTTTATATGTATATGTTTTTATACCATGAATGGGGTCATATTTGACTCTGCTACAATTTTCATTAATAGAACAGATCATGAATCTTGTCTTGTATCTGAATGTCAGCATAAGTTGTCACACAAGAAATTAAAAAACAGTTTTATCTCAGCAAGTTCTTTGTTTATCTATGGTTTTATACCATATTGAGGATCAAATTTATCCCCTCTGCAAATTTCGTTAGTAGAGCATGTCATGAATCTGACTCTTGTGTTTCAAATTGTTGTAGCTGTGCTGAAAAATGCAATTTTGAAATTATCTTATGAAATACTATGTTTATACATATTTTGATTTCATATCTTTGCTCAAAGCCACTCCCTCTACAGTTTTTGTTAATGAGTCATGTTATAATTCTCACATTATAAAACTGTGTAACATGAGGCATTGTGGTCACTGCTAGTGAGTGACTAGAGTGGCACTGTGGCACACAGTGGTGGGGCTGAATAGCCAGTGACTAGTGACACACAGCCACACTGTTTCCGGCTGTGTGGTGACTTGGTGATGGGTGGTGCACGTGCTGTTTCCTGCTGGCGGGAAATGGCGTGGCTGTGTGGTGACCTGTAGCCAGTGACAGTGACGCACAGCCATGCTGTTTCCCGCTGGTGGGAAGTGGCATGGCTGTGCGGTGACCTGTAGCCAGTGACTAGTGACCAGTGACACACAGCCATGCTCTGTAGCCAGTGACTAGTGACCAGTGATGCACAGCCATGCTGTTTCCTGCTGGTGGGAAGTGGTGTGGCTGTTGTGGTGACCTGCAGCCAGTGACTAGTGGCCAGTGACGCTGCGAGCCATGCCACTTCCTGCCAGCATGGCCGCACGTCACTGTCACTGGCTACAGGTCACCACACAGCCACACCACTTCCCGCCAGCGGGAAACAGCGTGGCTGTGCATCACTGGTCACTAGTCACTGGCTACAGGTCAACAGCGTGGCTGTGCATCACTGTCACTGGCTACAGGTCACCACACAGCCACGCCACTTCCTGCCAGTGGGAAACAGTGTGGCTGTGCGTCACTGGTCACTAGTCACTGGCTTCACGGCCATGCCACTTGCCGCCAGTGGGAAACAGCATGGCTGTGCGTCACTGGCTTCAGGTCACCGCACAGCCACGCTACTTCCCACCAGCAGGAAACAGCATGGCCGTGGTCACTGGTGGTGAAACCACACAGCTACGCCTCTTCCCCAGGCAACTTTGGCAAAGTCTTGCCCCACTACGAGTGTGTGTCTCCCACTCCCTTCACCGTCGTCTCACTCCCACAGATCTGCGTTGCCCGGCATATCGTGGCATCGCAAACGAGGTCTCGAACAGGCCCTCCTCATCCTCATTCCCTCTGTGTCGCCCAGGATTGCCCCAGTGCAAGTATGTGTCTCCCGCTTCCCTCACTGTCATCTCATTGCCACAGATCTGCATTGCCCGGCATATTGTGGTGCAAACGAGGTCTCAAACAGGGCCTCCCCATCCTCGTTCCCTCTGCGGCATCGCCCCAGTGCAAGTATGTGTCTCCCACTTCCCTCACTGTCATCTCATTGCCACAGATCTGCATTGCCCGGCATATCACGGTATTGCAAACAAGGTCTCGAACAGGGCCTCCCCATCCTCATTCCCTCTGCGTCACCCGGCATTGCTAGCACCTTACCAAGCTCAACACCCATTTGGTCTGAAACCAAGCCAGTCAGTCCCAACTCGCACTTCAGCCACCAAGCACATCATGTACCATACAAGTTGATTCCCCAGATTACTCCCTGAACAAAGATCTTGTGCTCATACAGTGCAATCAGCGCTCCTACGCCACCGTCAGCACAGCACCGATGAAAAAGGCAAGATTAAACGTACCCAACGTCACAGGTGTCAGCAACAGGAACAGGAACATGATGCTGTTGCTCGGTCTGTTGCCCTCAAACACCTTGCTCTTCACCAACACCTCGCTTGCCCCTGGCCCCAGCTCTGCATGAACCTGCTCCTCCGTCTTGCCAAATGCCAAAGCTTCTGGTTGTGCGAAAAAGTTGGACAAAAGGATCTGGTGATGCTTTGACCCGTGGATAGGGTTGTGTGTGGTTGCAGGCGCAATAAAGTCAGCCGGGATAAGCTTTGTGCCTTGATGCACAAGTTGGTAGAATGAGTGTTGCCCGTTGGTGCCTGCTGCGCCCCAGATGATTGGCTAGAGCGATCAAGGTGAGTGACGTTGATACCTGCTTTGCACTGCTACATACCCTGGTCTGGTAGTCCACGCATGAACTGCCCTTGGTAATGAATTTACCATTGGATTCCATGTCTCCCTGCAGAATAGTCATTATATCCACTACATTGCACGCTATATGTGCACCTGTTGGAAGTAGTTGGCAAACTTGTGAAGGTACTGGTCGTACGGCAGCAATGCCAATGTCTGGGCACCTATATCGAGGTCAAAAACAGACATTGAAAGCATCCTTCATGCCCACCATAGAAATCATTGTACCAGATCCCAATCAATGCCAACAAAACTGCAACATCATGGCACTGTGGTATCAACACCATTGCGAACGAGGTCTTGAATGTCATCGTTCCCTCTCATCCTGTTGTGTTTGGCCCAAAGTAGTGCACCATTGTTGAATCTGCAACTTCAAACTTTAAAAACACTGTTGGCTTTTTCATGTAAATCCTTCAGATTGCAAAAAAATTCATCAATTACACCTCATTCTGTACATACCTCCTGACTAAATAAAATTTGAATACATTTGCACAGCCACATATGTGGGAATTGCTGATTCATGAGGGAACCAAGGCTTTCTGTCCTTATCTTCACACCATCAACTGCACTCAGCTGTAAGCTAGGTTTTTCCATGTATAGCTAACCATTGAATCAATCAAATAGCTGCCCTACAACTCATCTTTACATAGATCACCCTCATCTGATGTGAGTCAAGTGTCTTATGGGTTTGGGTGGGGTGGGTTAAAAAAACTGTTTACAGCAACATGTCTGCAACAACTTCAGCTCCTTCTCACTCCTCAGCTGTGTTTTTGGCATCATTACCCTGGTTTACTGATGCAATTATCAAGAATCATGAACTTCTTCCCACAAGAAAGGAAGGATTTGAGGTCTGTTAAAATTTCTTCTCATTTGCTAGATCCTGACCCAACCAGACCTTGGTCAATAAAGTTCTGGAAAGAGAGAGTGAGATGTTTAATGGAGTTTTCCTGACAAGTGCAGAGGAGAAAAGGCAATTGCCTTATTATTTTTCATCCCTCATTGGCTATAGGGTCAAGTGGGTGCCATATGAAATGAACAGGAACAGGGTGCATTTTTCCAGGAGTGTTAACATGCTCTTGAAATATCAGCTGTGTGACATAATCACATGGGTATACTATTCTCAATCAAGTGGTCCAGTGCCCTTGCATGCAAAACTTGATTTCAAGGCCCCAGAGAAGACAGTAAGTATTCTTCTTCCATTGTTTAGATATCTTTAATACCTGTGCTTTCAAGTCATTCCATTTGCTGGAAAGCATAAGGGCAATCATTTCCAAAGCACATGAACACTTTTTCTCACAAAAAGGAACAAAGACTATTGGGGCTCATTATGGTGAGGTTGAGGGAGGAACAAGGCCTGGCTTTTCCAATTGTCTGAGGCAGCTGTGGCAATGCTTTTCTGCTCTGTCAGACAAAGCTGCCATAATCATCATATGTCAAAATGTGCTGCTGGCAGCTTATCATGTCAGATGCTTGCTTGAGGTGAGTTTAGTCTTTATCTTTTCTTTCATCATTTGTGCAATAGTGACACTCAGTCTGTAGGGAAATGATGACTTAATAGTGCCTCCAGGTGTGCACAAAAAAGATGAATCACAGTTGCAGCTTCCTCTGTTCCTTTCACTTTCAATATCACCACTTGCACTTCTTTGTGCCATTCAATGGCACACCAGAGATTTCAGCAGGCCTTCACTGCTTGGGGTGGGCTACAGGGTTATTTTAACCATTTAAATATCTGAACTATCAACACAGATTTGGCAACAACTTGGAAACTCAAGACCCAGTACAATAGCAGAGCTTGAGAAACAATTGTGGGAGGTGATTTTCTTGATTGCAAGAAACGATAAGGATGAGGAAGAAGCCTTGGTGGAGTTTCTAACCATTGCAAGGGAAAAAGTGGAACATTTATCAAACTCTGATGATCAATGGTTTCAGGGGGGTAAGTTATTATTACTCCATCTGTAGGGAACTATATTAATAAACATTTGACAAAGATGATAATCAGACAAGGGATCCAACATCTGTGCAGAATACAATTGTTTTGATGGAGGAGTGTCCAGCTTGGTGGCCAGGGACTTTGAACAAAATGTATCTGCATCCCCATTCACCTGAACATACATAATTCACCAATGGGTGATGAGAATGTAATGGAAGTTGATGAGGGGCAGGGTGTTGGTGAGAGAGATGTTGGGGAAGTTGATAAGAGTTCCTAGGGTTGTCCCAGGGTTGCAAAAAAGGCCTATCTCCTAATTTAGGGTTAAGCATTCTGGCTAGCTGGCAGGGGTGAGTGCTCAGACCAGCATACTCACCCAGCCTCACACCATTATAGCCAAATCATGCCTACAGAGCCATGGCATGGATGTTGGATGTTGTTGGAGCAATTGAAGGGTGTAGTCATCCTGGACACACCCAGAGCATGCATACAGAGTCATGACATGGGTGCTGAAGTGCTCAATGTACATGGTACAGACTCTACAAGGTTAAATCAGATAATTGAGACTGAAATACAATACCTAAATGTGACCAGCACCTTACCCAGCCTGGCTAGAGTTCACAAAGACAGTGCATCTGGCTAAGCCAGACAAGTTGAATGGACACAAGGGCTCTGTGAAAATAAGACAGGCGCATCTGGCTAGGCCGGACAAGTTGAGTAGGTCGGTCAGCTATGTATTTCATTTTCAAAGTCTGTGTGTCTATTTAACTTATCTGGCTTAGCTGGATGCACTGCCTTTGCCTGCAAATCCACATTTGGCACCAGATTAGTATATTGGTACACAAAGACAGGTGCAGCTGGCTAGGCCAGACAAGTTGAATAGACACACAGACTTTGAAAATGAAATATGTAGCTGACCCACCTACTCAACTTGTCCAGCCTAGTCAGATGCACTGTCTTTGTGCACTAATATACTAATCTGGTGCCAAATGCCTAGGCCAGACAAGTTAAGTAAGTGAAGCTAGTTTCAAAGTCTGTTTCCATTCAACTTGTCTGGCCTAGCTGGATATAAGTAAGTGCAGCTAGGGATTCCATTTTCAAAATCTTTGTGTCCATTCAACTTGGCTGGAAATGGAACAGCAGCTCTTATTCACAACATTCTTTTAACATCTCAAGGTGGGTTTTAGGTGGCAATGACATTCCTTCATCAATTCAGGTATGGACTGAGGAGACATAGGGCATCCAGCCAAGCTGGACAAACATGGAAGAGATGGGCAATGGTATTTTAAAAGTCATTTCTGGTATCTGCATTCAGTCCCCATTGCCATCCCCATCTGAGCTTTCTTCCTCTTCTTCCTGCCTTTCCAACACATTAAGAGGCACAAATTGTGGATGTGTATCTTTCTGCTTGGGATTCCAAACCACTCGAGGAGCATGGGTTACTGCTGCACCAACTGGGAAGCCTTTTAGGTCATCAGCAGCTTTGTAAATCCATACACAATCTGCTTGGGCTGCAGGTGCCCATGCCAACTTGTTGAATTCATCCTTGACAGCCCTGCGCACAGCTCTAATGTTATTTGGATGAATGGAATGCATAAGCTCTGTCCAATCATTATAATAGCGCATCTGGGTGTATTGCTGATGAGAATGTGGCAGCACATGTGTTGGTGGGGGAAAGAGGTTGTCAAAAGCTAATGTCCAACCTTCATCATTGATATGCTTCAGAAAGATGACTCGAAAGATTTTTGCCAAATTTGGATTCTGCAGGTTTTCCACTGTAATGTACACATGATCAGAGGGATGCAAGTGACAGTAACTGTCTCCCTGTGCAAGTGCAGATGTGCCCATGGGGTTGCCAATCTTCTGAATGACATCAGAAGCAAATTGCTTCCAAATCTCCAGTGCCTTCTGAGCAACATTAGTGTCTTCATCATCAGACAACGGTGCATGCATCTGCTCCACATCTGGACCCCATTCAACCTGCCTTGGTTGGACAATAGGTATATCATCCAACATTGCAAAGGACTCTGGTATCACTTCATCCTCAGCAGGAGCATGTACCCTAGACATTTTGCATGGAATTACAAATCGTTTTGGAGGCCGTGTTGGCTTAGTCTTGATCCTGAAAATGGGATCAATCTCACGTCGCAAATCTTGTAGTGATTTTGCAAAGATATGCTTGAAGGCTACTTCAGGCAAGTGGCGATTTGGCTGTGCCATGAGACATGCACAATTTGACATTGGAGGGAAGGTCATCCTCCTCAGGAACATCATTCCTCCAGGACAGAAAGGTGTGCCTTCCTCTTCATCCTCCTCGTCCTCCTCAAACCCAAATAGAAGCCTGGCATCGTGGTCCAAATCATATGTAAGTGGAAGGGCCATTTGCACTACAGCACGACCTGATTGGTCAGAAGGAGGCCGATTATGAAGACCATTGATGAGCCAAATGAGGGCTGCATAGGTATTGAGTGTACTTGGACTGCTGCGAACAGCAGGAGTGAGGGAATTAAGGTGACAGAGGATGATTTGTGCTGCTTCAAGTCAGATAATCCTGACATTCCTGTCATTGTTTAATGAGTGCATCATTACAGTAGCATGCCCACATACCACCATAGTTCTCGTGGAAAGACAAGAACTGTATTCCGAAACAAGTTCATTGGAAAGTGGCAAAGCACTTCAGTTGCATTTGCAATGGGGACATGAACCTCCAGCCAAGCAGCAACATCATTTTTCTTGCGTGCCTCCTCATAAACTGCAAGGAGGCACTGTGTGTAAGATGGAGTTCCTGCTTGTCTGTCCATTGCATTCCTGGCAGTCAAAAATTTTGCAAAGTGGTGGCTGTCTGGGTGATATGTGACGGATTTGTCTGTTGTATATGCCTGCATATATGCCACTTCAAATGGTCCTGCTGCCTTGGAAAAATGAGCCCAGAAGCCTGCCACATCTGTAAGATGCTGTGAAATATCCTGCTCAAAGTGGTTTCTCCTTCTGGAAATTCTATCGATTTGCTCATCTGGAAGCTGCAATATTTCGCACATGATGGGTGTATAGCAGTCTGCCCTCCATACAACAGCCCTACCCTTGATTATAAGTTCTATGGCCACATCAATGAACCAGTCGCCATCTAATTCCTGATCAGGGTATATAAACTTGCTTAAAATATTGTTCAAAGCTTCTTCGCTCCCATCAGCTGAGTGTAGTGGGTGTTCCATTGCATTTTTGATCCCACGTATCTCTGTGCCAAAGACAATGTTTTCCCCCCAGCCAACAGTATTCATATTTTCCTTTAGCACATTTGCACACTAATATACATCATCAGCTGAAACAACATGAGTGGTCTCTGTAAAGCCCCCTCGTGGATTTGATGCACAGAATGTTTCTGAAACATAAGAAGGGGGCCAGTCATGAACTGTGGTGGGAGCAACCCTCTGAATGGCTGGACGGATTCCAGTATTGTAGAAAGTTGCTGATTCCTCAGGCATCAAGGCAGAGCTAGTTCGTTCTGTGTTCTTTAGACCTGGGAAAAACACACGGATTTGATGACACTCATCTACACGTGCAAGCAGAGTATTTGGGACTGTAAATGGGTCCAACATGACATCCTACAATTTGTAAATGTGAACAATTGATTGGTTGTGAGTAAGAATTATAAGACAAATCACTTGGCCATTGATTCTGAAAGTTGTCTTGACCTTAACCCGTGCTGTGAGTGCACGTGAAGCAGAAGGTCTAGGATACACAAAAATGGCAGATTTGACTGTGATTGTTGAACTAAAGCCAATCACTGAGTCATAGTCCCGTTGTATGTATGGCAGCAGAGTGTCATTCTTTGCCCGATTATGGAGTGCTTCAATCCTTGCTTGTTCATTGGCCACACTGTCATAGCCTGTGAGCGCCCACTCTGCTGCTTGAAATGCTGGCAGTGGTTCATGAGCAACAGGAACTCTGGCCATAATGTTCTGATGCCGTTGTACCCATTGAGCTGCAGAGAGATCGATAAAGTCACCATGTGTGCCACAGTCCATGGTAAGGAGATATGGGGGAAGGGGGATGGAGTTGATATTGCCACTTGCTAGGCCATTATATACAGGAGGATATCTATTTATATAGGAACAAAATCAGGATCAGTGAGATAATCAGCAGACGGATCAGCCGGAAGATCAGCCGGAGATGTGGAGAAGCACATTGTATTTATAAAAGTTGGCAAAAGCAAGAATGGATACTGCAATTTCCATAACAAGGAAGGTGATTTGTGCTCAAAATCAGTTGATTGCTAAATGCTATCAACGTCTGTGACATTGAAAACAATTGTGCATGGCCCCTCCTGGGTTCATGGATGTTCATGACTATCTAAGCTGCCTACTTTGTAAACTACTTAGAGTAGACATGGAAATGCCAGGTAGGAAGGTGATTCATGCTCAAAATCAGTTGATTGCTTAAATGCTGTCAATGTATGTGACGTTAAAAAAAAAATCGTGCATGACCCCTCCTGGGTTCATGCATGTTCATGACTATCTAAGCTACCTACTTTGTAAGCTACTTGGCCAAGGGACCACGCGATCCTCGTTTGGCCAAGCACATGCATTCCTGCAGTGCTCAGGCATTGGGAGGTGGTGGACCGAAGGCAAGCAGCTGTGTGTTTGGCTGCACATAGTTGAGTCCAAACAAGTGGAGTTTCAACATTATCCCAAAGTCGATGCCTATGCAAGTTGAACAGTAATCTATGACGGTCTGTATTGGACAAAAAAAAAGGAAAAAGAATTTGGGTGTGCACAATGACAATTGTGATATATGATATATGCATGACCATGGCTGTGTAATGCATGGACAGCCTGTGTACGCACCTCGCCAGACCATTATAAAATAGTCCCAATGAACAACAACCATCATGTCGTGTAAAACCCATATCACTTGCTTTGTCTGCCTTCCACCACCCTCTGTGCCCTCTGTCCACCTTTTGAACAGCCTAACCTCAGCACCAACAACAGCAACAGCATATCACCGGATAATCAAGCCTCCCACTTACATTCCTCAGATACTTGTCCAGCCTAGCTGGATGCTCATGCATGACTTGTTTTAAACATTTTAAGGTGTGTTGTGGACAGCTAGACCATTAATTCATCAATTTAGGGGGGAAAAACATGTCCGAGGCGAGATACTTAATGTCACCATTAGCAGGCAAAGACTGTGCATCCAGCTAGGCTGGACAGAAAGTGGAGAGACAAATATTAGCAGCATGTCAACATCAGCAAGAAAGGACAGTGCATCTGGCTAGGACACAGACTTTATGTAGCTGACCTACCTACTCAACTTGTCCGGCCTAGCCAGACGCACCTGTCTTTGTGCACTAATATACTAATCTGGTCCCAAATGGATGTCCACCTGTGGTTCTGCCTCGTCCGATTATTCAGGCCCTCGTCAGGGCACTTCGATCATATCATCCTCGTCATCTGACTTGTCAGTCTGAGATTTGGCACTTGACAGTGGCAACGGAGGATGCCAGTGGGTGCCAGTGATGTTGGGCCAGTTTAGGTGTCCAGACTTTCACTGGGCATATGAGTGCGGACATCATGGATACAAGTCACTGGCCGGCCTGGCCGGACAACACCAAATGCACGAAGCTAAGTGGTTTCCAGCAGTTCATAATTCCACATCTTGACTGCTGTGCACTAGCATGACTAAATATCTGTGATATTGACAAGGGGTCATTGTCTGTGGCATGGACATTCTCACCTGAAAAGGCAGTTGAAGGTCACAAGGCACAGTAGCTGCGATGCCTGTACCTAGCACCGAAGAATGGAATAGACAAGTGAAAACAACAATTCACACATGAATTCAGATTAAAATTCCACTTGCTCATACATTGTAAACTAATTGTGGTATATCGTGATGTGACACTTAATGACGAGCGCTGCCCTTCTTGCCATATGTGTAGCGAATATTCTGAGCCTTGACAACTGTGGATAGGTCGATCTGTTGCATCTGGGGGTTTTCCTCTTCATCATAGTCATCAAATGAAGGCAAAGAACCACGTCGAGAATGCTTTTGTGGTGGTGGAGATGACGAAGATGATGGGGGCCCACGTTTATTTGACATGCTCTCTGCATCGGAGCTGCCCTGGATCTGCGACTGTGAATGGCTATTGTTTTCCCAGCTGTCAACTGATTCACAGTTGGTTTGAGTTGGCGAGTGCATGTGAATGTCATCAGATATTGAAGACCTTCTGCTTGGTGGTGGCATTGTCACATGGCTTGAAGGTTGTTGTATGTCCGATGAAGAGGCACCAAATGTGTCCGGCTCAGCCGGCTGGCTAGGTGTCCCATGGCTATCTACATTTCTGCCCAGCTGTACTGGATGGCTGGGCATTTGGTTCTGCAAATGAGCATCAGTCTCAGCCATTTCACTGGGCTCATTGTCTGTTGTAGTCTTCCGCCTACGGTTCTTGACTTCCTTGCCTGTTTCTAGCAGAAAGGCAGTCAGCCAAGTGTGAATAATGAGAATCGCCACCACTTACCCTTCTTTCCTCTTCCTCTTCCTTTCCCCTTCCCCTTCTTGCTGCTTTCTGCTGAAGCAGTCTCTGTATTCTCCTCTTCATCTTCATTTCCCTTAAACATGTCATCAAGATCTGGGTTGGGTTGAAGGTAAGTCAGGCGTTTGAGCGACAATTTGGATCCACTGTACTGGGACATATTTTGCCAGTTCTTGTCACCAAAGCTTGTAACATCTCATTTTTGTCCTTTGCAAGTGAGGACATTATAACATCTGTCGTGCCAACAGCCAACAAATGATATACGTGCACAAGTTGCTTTTGGCCATAGCAATGCACATGTCCCACAATTTGTACAATAGATTGCTGGGACCACACAGTATCCTTGTGTCATTGTGTTATGTCAGAAAATCGAGATATGATATGAAAGCTTTGACTTACATAAAGGATGACCATATCTGCACAAGCTAGGTTAAGCCCAGCTGAGCCAACTGATGAAAACAAGAGCACATGACGATTTGTGTCCTGAGTTTGAATGAACTCTTGCACTGCAATGTCGCGCTCCTTCACTTTCATGTCACCATTCAGTACAAAAGGCTTGATTCCACAAACATTCATTGCTGACTTCAAACTCGCTGTCGACATCGGATACTCATAATAAACCAAGATTTTTCGGGTCTGAGATGCAGCATGTCTGGCTGGGACAGATGGATATACAATGGAACCATCTTGCACATTGGGATGGTCGGCATCATCGTGGGTGAGGAGGTGCTGCAGCA
The DNA here is from genome assembly GCA_023014405.1 of Amanita molliuscula. Lineage (NCBI taxonomy): Eukaryota > Fungi > Basidiomycota > Agaricomycetes > Agaricales > Amanitaceae > Amanita > Amanita molliuscula. The sequence continues at coordinate 165,729 of JAEBUP010000070.1, forward strand.
GGTTTATCAATTCCTGCAGTTTGCTCCTGTTAGGGACGACCTAAACACAACCTCAAGACTTCAGAGAAGGGTGGCTTGTTCAGCCAGAGACAAGACAAGACAAGACTAAGCTTGTTGCTCAAGAAGAAGTGTCTAGGACACAAACTATCTAGAGTCTTAGGGACTCACTACCTAAGACTACAACCCTTATAAACCTCTCTCCTGGTCTGTGTGCAGTCAGCACACAGCTAAAGTCCCTCACAATAGAGACAATGCGCAGCAGCTAAGCCTGCGCCCATATGACCATCCTTGGAGACATCCTCCCACACTGTCCTTCCCCATATGGCCACGCTATTGTCTTGTGTCTCGGCTGACTCTCTCATACGCCGGTACATCTCGGCATTCCCATGTCGCCCCTCAGGTACCATGCCGCTCATGTATCCCTTCATGGCGTAGGCCCATCATCGGGCCATCCTTCCTGTCAGCACTCGGTCTATACCCATAACCAGTGCTGACCCAACCACCTTCCATATAGGGGTCGCAGTCCCAATGCAACCTGTCCCTGCAACCAAGGTATCATCTGAGTCTTGTATCTAAACGTTTGAGTGAAGATGAAAAGATAAAATAAAAGGAAAAATAGAGTCCGACTCCCCAAGACCGTATCTTCATATTTATCATTAGTGTCATTACTGTGAAAATTGAATGGGATGAGGTATGCTCATAACATCACCCCCCCCTTAAGGCCTCGCGTCCCGAGAGGCTGACATCTCCACATCCACGTAGTGTGGATCGCTCTTCATTCGTTCATAAAAGTGGTTCAACCGCTGAGTTTGTTCTTCAGGTGTCAAGCCTGATTGTTCCGATTCATCATCTTCCACCTCCTCGACAGTGGTTTTCCATTTTACTATTTTCTTTGCAGGGTGTGCAACACCCTTGATCCTTTTCTGTTGGTCCTCTTCTGACTTGCTGCTTTCCTTAGCAGTCGTTAGTGTATCCCCCTTTTTTAAGATTTTCTTTTTAAGACACTCTGTGTCTCGTTCATGCGCTCGGCGCTCCTCTTCCAACTCTTCTTTTTCTCCCCTCTGTGGGAAATCTGTTAGGGACGACCTAAACACAACCTCAAGACTTATGAGAAGTGGCTTGTTCAGCCAGAGACAAGACTATTTGCTCAAGAAGAAGTGTTAGGAGGTCCCTAAACATAACCCTTACAACATCCCACAGTGATTGCTTGCTAGGCCAAAGACAATTCTGATTGCTCTATAGTAATGTCTAGGTGACAGAAACTATCTAGAGACTTAAGGGATGTCTACGCTAAACTACAGCCCTTATAAAGTCTCCTCCTGATCTGTGTGCCACTCACGCACAGCTATAACCCCTCACAATAAGAGGAGAAGCACAGCCACTGATGTCTGTGCCCATATGACCATACCCAGCCCAATCTCTCCATATATGGCAGCACTTTATTGTATAGTGCTATCAGCCATTCCCGCCAATGCCAGTACCGAGTCCTTGGTACCTCTAGGCATTCCCATGTTGCCCCTCAGGTGCCGTACCACTCATGTATCCTTCCATGGCATAGGCCCATCATTGGGCCGTCTCCTAAGTTGGCACTTGGACTAGTCCCATAGCTGGTGCTGACCTAACCTCCTTCCATATAAGGGCTGCAGCTTTCACATAGGCTTCCCATCCTAGTGGCATCTCATCCTAGTCTTTTCTAAATGTTTGAGTGCAAATAAAAAGATAAAAAGAAAAGAAAAACATATCCCGACTCCTCTAGTCCATATCTTCATAAGTCATATTGATGTCGTTACTGTAAAATGATAGGGTTATGAGGTATGCTCATAACATCACCCCCCCCTTAAGGCCTCGCATCCCGAGAGGCTGAAGTTGCAGAGTCCACATAGTGTGGATCTCTTTTCATGCGTTCATAAAAGCAGGCTAGCCGCTCTGTCTGTTCCTCAGGCGTTAAGCCCGGTCGTTCTGAATCAACGTCCTCTTCATCTGTGACAGTGGTTTTCCACTGGACTAATTTCTTTGCAGAGCATGCAATGCCCTTGATTCTTTTCTGTCTTTCTTCCTCTGATTCGCTGCTTTCCTTGGCAGCTGCTGAGTTCTCCGTTCTTTTCAAGATTTTCTTTTGGAGACACTCAGTGTCTCTCTCATGCGCTTTGTGCTCCTCATCCAATTCTTCTTTTTCTCCCCTCTGTGGGAAATCAAGCACGGGTGACCACCCACCACACTCCAGGTCTCTGGAGAACATCCCATTGGTGTCGTCTGGAAGCTCCATAATTGTGTTCCAGGTTCCTTTCCATCTGCGCCATCTGCGCTCCATATTTTCTAGGTATTGTGGCCCAAACTGGCCATCATCCCAACCAAAAAGTCGCTTGTCTTTCCAATGGGTTCCCTGACTTTGTTTGTGCCTTGGTGCACTAGGGGTCTGTTGGGGAACTGTTTCTGTGAATTGAAGGTACACCTTTCCGTTTCTCGTGTTACGGATGTATTTTGGTGCCTTTGGATTTTCCTTATGGAACTTTTTGACTAAGGCCGTTGCGTTAGCCACATTTCCTGTTGGTTCCCAAGTGGACTCTTCCACTGGATAATTTTTCCATTTGACGAGGTATTCCAACCTCCCTCCCTGGTGTCCACTGACGTGGCTATCCATAACTTCCTCAACTTCGTATTTGTCCTCCTGGGACTCTTCCACCATTTGCACGTCCTTGTGTGTTGTTGCTTTTGCTCTTTGTTCGGGGAACTCCGGTTCCCTATATGGTTTCAACAAGACTTCATTGAAAACATTGTAGACCTTCCAGGATGCTGGGACTTTTAATCTGTATGACGACTCGCCAACCTTGGCGAGAACTTCCAATGGACCAATGAATTTGCCGTCAAGCTTCTTAGTTGCTCGAATGACTGGTAAATTCTCTGTGCTGAGGTAAACTTTGTTGCCAGGTTTATATTCGTGTGCCTCCTGGCGATGCATGTCATAGTGCTCTTTCATAATTTGAGCAGCTTTTTCTAAGGCTTTCTTCGCCTTGGCATGTACGTCCTCCAGCTCCTTGGTGAGCTGTTCCATTGCGACTGCCTTTGGTGCATACGTAGGGTCCAACCCCTTATTGGGGTGTCGTCCATAGTTCATAAAGAACGGGGTGAATCCCGTTGCTGAGTGAACCCAATCATTGTGGCAGAACTGTGCCACTGACAACCAATCGCTCCAGTTGTCTTGTCAATTGTTCACAAATATCGTCAGGAATTCTTTAACTTCCTGATTCACCCATTCAGTTTGTCCGTCTGTTTGGGGGTGGTAGGCCGTTGACCTGTTGGCCTGAATCCCCAACATCCCATATAAATCATCCATGAATTTTGAGGCAAACTGAGGCCCCCTATCGCTAATCACTTTCCTCGGGAGGCCATGCTCCTGGAACACATTATCTCTGAATAACATTGCTGTCCCTTGCGATGTGATTTCTTTCGTTGTTGGCAAGAAGTATGACTTCTTGGTGAACCTGTCTACTACCACCATTATTGTGTCATTTCCCTTTGATGTGGGTAACGGTCCCATGAAGTCAACTGATATGACTTCCCATGGTTCTGAGGGAACCTCATTCGGTTGGAGTGGTGCTGCATACACGGTCCTGTCTGGCTTTGCTTTCTGGCAAGTCTCACAGCCAGGAATGTAGCGTTCAATGTCTTGTCACATGTTGGGCCACCAGAAATTTCATGTCAAAGACTCCAGTGTTTTTGCAACACCTGAGTGTCCCCAAGAATGGTGGATTGTGATGATGTCTTCTCGCAATGCCACAACTGCCGGTACGTATACTCGCCCTTTCCAGGTGATGAGCCCTTTTTCTAATTTGTAATCTTCTCTTGCCTTCTCGAGTCCTTCAATTACCTGTGTCTCCCATTGCCTTCTTGGCACGTCTTTAATATCTTTTATGATGTCATCTATAGCACAATCATCATCGAATACTTGTACATAGAGGTGTTCTTTGAGCAGAATCACCCCTTCATTGTCGTTTTCTCTGCGAGCATGTCCCACCCATCGTGATAATAAGTCCGCTTTGTATTGGACTTCCCACTCCTGTGCCTGATCACGAAATTATATTCTTGCAAGTCCATGACCCACCGAGCTTGCCGTTGGTTTAAATTCTGTGCCTTTCTGAAGTATGTGAGGTTTTGGTGATCTGTTAAAACCTCTACTGTCTGTTTGGCTCCTTTTAAGTAATGGGACCATTCGTAAAAGGCGTGCATAACTGTGAGCATCTCCTTATCATAGATCTTGTAATTTTGTTTGGTGTCGTTGAGTGATTTGGAAATAAAAGCCACTGGCTTCCACTTGTCATCTTCCACTTGTTGCGATAGGATTCCCCCAATGGCAAAGTCGGAAGCATCCACTTCGACTCTAAACTGTCCATCCTCATTGGGGATTCACAATACAACTTCTTCTGCAATAGTTTCCTTTATCTCCTTGAAAGCTATGTCCTGTAGCTCTGTCCATTTCCACTCATCTTTTCCAGTAAGGCGAGTTAAAGGTTTTGCCGCCTTGGCAAAGTTTTTTATGAAGCGTCTGTAAAAGTTCACGAAGCCCAAGAATTGCTGGACCTCCTTCTTACATGTAGGTTTTGGCCACTCAGTTACTGCCTTTACTTTGGCAGATTCCATCCGAACCGAGTTCTCACTGATGATGACCCCTAAGAAATCTATTTCTTTCTTGTCGAAACAGCATTTTTCTGGCTTTAATGACAACTTGTGCTCTTCGAGCTTTTTCAAGATACGGTTAACCTGAACTGTGTGTTCTTCCTGGTTTCTAGAAAATATGAGTATGTCGTCCATGTAAATGACGACCCATCCTTCCACTATTTCAACTCGAAATATATCATTCATCATAGTTTGGAATGTTGCCGGCGAGTTTGTTAATCCGAAAAACATGACTAGAGGCTCAAAGAGTCCTCTATTGGTTCGGAAAGCTGCCTTCCATTCGTCTCCCTCTTTTATGTGCACATTGTTGTAGCCCCAACGAATGTCCATTTTAGAGAAGACTTTTGCCTGTGATAGTTTGTCGATTAACTCCCCTATGAGCAGGAGTGGGTAGCAATTTTTTATCGTCATTTCATTTAATTTCTGGTAGTCCTGTACCAGTCGTAGTTTTCTGTCTTTCTTCTTGACAAAGAAGAAAGGCGATGCCATTGGTGATTTACTTGGCTGGATCTGTCCAGAGTCCAAGTTTTCCTTTAAGAATTCGTCCAGTTGTTGCTGCTCATCCCTATTCAATGGGTATATTTTGCAATCAACTGGGTTAGACCCGGGGATCAACTCTATAGCGTGATCCCATCGCTGCCATGGTGGTAGTTCATCAAAAGTTTCTTTCTCAAAGACCTTTTGATGTCCTAAATAGTGTCTGGGGACTGCTTCCTCCAGAGTTTGCTTTTTTATTTTTTCCGCCTCTCCTGCAGCTATTTTAGTAGCTGTTGACACATATGCCCTAATGTTAAGCTCGGGTTCTCCAATGTGGACTGCCAATAGTCGATCCTCCGCTTCGAGGTCTTCGGTTACATCCATTTCATCTTCTGGTTCCTGAACCGATGAAGCTTTCCAACATGTGCCTGGACATCGGTTAAACTCCAGTGTCTGTTTTTTCCAGTTAATGGTGGGATTGTGTTTCCTTAACCAGTTGAATCCCAGAAATATGCTTGTTTTTGACAGATGTGTTACTGCACACTTGATAACTTCCTCATGTTCACCGATGCACAGTTTTATTTTTGCCATGTATTCTAGGGCACCTCTCAAGTTTTTTGTTCCATCCGCATTGTACACCGGTATTGGTCGGACCAAGTGTTGTTTTACTATCTGATGCTTTTCTACGAAGTCCGTACTGATACAAGTTCCGGTTGCACCAGAATCCAACAACATTTTTATGCGAATACTTTTAGATCCGTCCATTTTTGTTACAACTCCTGTTAAGTCCAACTCGTTATATCTGGTTCCCTGCACCCTCTTTTCTCATAAGTGTACTAGGTTCCACATTGCGTCTGTTTCTGCCATGGCATTTAAATCCTCCACTAGTTGCTCATCCACTTCTTTTACTCGTTTTGTGTCTACCCATTGTTGCAGACATTCTATCGCTATTTGTTTGGGCTGTTCCCAAATTCTTCTCAACATCCATTGTGGGGACCATGCGTTTAATCGTTCTCCCTGCCTTGCGCTCACTCGCAAGTTCCTTAAGTGATGTACACTCTCACTGCATTCATATAATAGAGTCTGCAGTTTGATCTGAGAGTCCTTGTATTTAGGTACATCACTTTCTGAAACTGGAGTAGCATCCAGTTGTGCAGAATGCTCTTCCACTGGTTTTCCACAGGGTTTCCAAGCCTTCTTAGCTCCTAATGTTGCCGTTATATCTTTGGCAATGATAGTTTGTGCGGCCCTTTGGTCTTTGTATTTTTTCTCTGGGTATTACAAGCTAGTACTGTGTGTCCATCTTCTCCACAATTATAACATGTCACCATCCTTTCTGGTGCCCTACACTCTTCTCCTGAGTGTCCCCTCTTTTTACAGTTAAAACAGATGATTGTCCTGTCAACGTCCATGGCGTCAGGATCCTTCTTGATCCTAGAATGTTCTACGTTAGGTGGTGTCTGTATTTCAGGATGAGGTCGACTATTATTGGTTGGTGTTTGTTCTTTGTATTCCCTTTGTGAATTAGGGAATTTGTAGGTTTCGTTAGCCTTTCTTTCAGCTCGTGCGAGCGCTGTGACCCTTGTCTGGATCTGATGCAGTGTAGCATCATCTGATAATCCTCCGTATCATATCAGTTCCCTTCCCAATGCTGGGTTCAGGTGATTCTGGAACTGCGAAATCAATGCTTGGTCATTCCAGTCAGTTAATGAGGTTAGGGAATTGAACTTGATGATATAATCTTCTACTATCATCGTTCCCTGTTGTAACTGTAATAGTGCCTCGATGGCCTTTTCTTTTCTCTCGGTTGACATGAAGAACTCGTGCATTTGAGTTTTGAAATCCGTCCAGTCCATGAAAGGGAACTGGTTCATGTAGATTGTTTCATCCCCACTCATTAATTGTTGGACATCCATACAAGGTTTCTTTTTCCAATGTAATCTGAGCTGCCACTGCGACTTCGTGCACTGGTTGCTCGTCATGTATATTTCCATTTAATGCATGCATTAACGCATTCCAGTCAGCATGTTCCATCATCATGCCTTCGTGCTCATACAGTTCCTTTGCATGGCACTCGTATTGTACTGTGTGTGGTGCTATTCCAGAAGTTCGGATAGCTTTTTCTCCATCAATAATAACCATAAGCCACTGGTTATATTTTGAGCCCATCAGGGCTTTCCATATGGGGTTGGATGTGTCCCCTCTGAACGTGTCGTTCAGTAGATTCATCAGGGTTAAGTATTCCCTGTGTGCTCTTTCGAGGGCTTTGGTTGCCCATGATGCAGCTCATTTTGCTGCCCACTGTTCTAATAAGGCATCCCATGCCTCTGTCTGAACTCGTAATTCCTCGGCTTCTCATTGCCAGATCATCTCTTGTGCACGTGCGCGTTTCTCTTGATGTTTTTCTTTTAAGAACGTCCACCACAGTCATACGTGGTTGTCGTAATGGCGGTAAATAGTATCGCCCGTAATCTCTGTAGGTCTCGTGGTGACCCTGTCGCTATTAGTAACCCAGTCCGCTTCGAAGATGCATCCAATCTCCGAAAGTGTTGCCTGGGCGTGTGGTAATATGTAGTTGAATGAGCAACGCATGGCTCTTCTCATATGTGTGTTCCTAAAACAAAAATCTTCAACTGATTTCAGGCCCTCCACTGACAATCAGTCTGTTCTTCTGGCTGTCCGGAAATAGTCCACGCCTGTCGATGATGCCTCTTGGGAAACAAGAGGGTTACTGTCTGGAGCGTTGTGGGTCCCATTGTGGGTCCACAAGCTATTAAAATATGTGTGCCTGGCAATTCGCCTCACTATCTTTGTGCCAAGTTATCAACCCAAAATCAGGTAGGGTTGCTTGTACAGGGAGTATGTGAGGAACTTTGTATCAGCCTTGATACACAACGTAAATCAAATGTCTTCACTTGTTCCCGAGCTCTTCCGAAATAGCAGTGTACTATACCTGGGGCGCGTCTATGGTCTCCTGCCTACGCTCTCCCAGTGCACTAGTACTCTCTCCTGCTACTTTGTGTAGACTACCCAAGTAGGGTTTGTCGTCAGGCCCAATGGGGCGTATTGAGGACACTTAAACAGTGCCCGTTGACAGTAAGTAGTGCTGTCGATGTTGATGTTGCCTGGAGAGGATGCAGGCTGCACGATTACTCCCTCTCAGAAAGAAACTAGGCTGTTGACACAGTGAGCAACGACAAGTAAATAGTACTCAGTGCTATATGACCAACAGGGTAGAATGGTAAGTCTCTAGATTATGTTAGGAGGTCCCTAAACATAACCCTTACAATGTCCCACAGTGATGGCTTGCTAGGCCAAAGACAATTCTGATTGCTCTATAGTAATGTCTAGGTGACAGAAGCTATCTAGAGACTTAAGGGATGTCTATGCTAAACTACAACCCTTATAAAGTCTCTTCCTGGTCTGTGCGCCACTCACACACAGCTATAACCCCTCACAATAAGAGGAGAAGCACAGCCACTGATGTCTGTGCCCATATGACCATACCCAGCCCAATCTCTCCATATATGGCAGCACTTTATTGTATAGCGCTATCAGCCATTCCCGCCAATGCCAGTACCGAGTCCTTGGTACCTCTAGGCATTCCCATGTTGCCCCTCAGGTGCCGTACCACTCATGTATCCTTCCATGGCGTAGGCCCATCATCGGGCCGTCTCCTAAGTTGGCACTTGGACTAGTCCCATAGCTGGTGCTGACCTAACCTCCTTCCATATAAGGGCTGCAGCTTTCACATAGGCTTCCCATCCTAGTGGCGTCTCATCCTAGTCTTTTCTAAACGTTTGAGTGCAAATAAAAAGATAAAAGAAAAGAAAAACATATCCCAACTCCTCTAGTCTGTATCTTCATAAGTCATATCGACGTCATTACTGTAAAATGATAGGGTTATGAGGTATGCTCATAACAAGAAGTGTCTAGGACACAAACTATCTAGAGTCTTAGGGACTTGCTACCTAGGACTACAACCCTTATAAACCTCTCTCCTGGTCTGTGTGCAGACAGCGCGCAGCTAAAGTCCCTCAAGCCGGGATCAATGTGCAGCAGCTGATCTGTGCCCATCTGACCTTTCTAGGAGACATCCTCCCACACCAACACTCTGTCCTTCCATATGTGGCCATGCCTATTGTCGTGCGTCTCGGCCGTCTCCCACATACGCCGGTACCTAGTCATTGGTACATCTCGGCATTCCCATGTCACCCCTCAGGCGCCGTGCCGCTCATGTATCCTATCATGGCGTAGGCCTGTCATTGGGCCATTACTCCTGTCGGCACTCAGTCTATACCCATAGCCGATGCTGATCTAACCTCCTTCCATACAAGGGTCGCAGTCCTAATGTAGTCTGTCCCTGCAACCAAGGTATCATCTGAGTCCTGTATCTAAATGTTTGAGTGAAGATAAAAAGATAAAATAAAAGGAAAAATAGAGTCCGACTCCCCGAGACTGTATCTTCATATTTGTCATTAGTGTCATTACTGTGAAAATTGAATAGGACGAGGCATGCTCATAACAAAATCAAGCACAGGTGACTGCCTGCCACACTCCAGGTCTCTGGAGAACATCCCATCAGTGTCGTCTGGCAACTCCATGATTGCCCTCCTGTCTCCCTTCCAATTACGCCATCTGCGCTCCATATTTTCCAAGTATTTGGGACCAAACCATCTATTGTCCCATCCAAAAAGCCGTTTGTCCTTCCAATGGGTTCCCTGAACTTTTTTGTGCCTTGGTGCACTAGGGGGTTGTTGGGGAACCATCTCCGTGTATTGAATATACACCTTCCATTTTTTAAGTTCCTAATGTACTTCGGTGCTTTTGGATTTGCTTTGTGGAACTTTTTAACTAAGGCTGTTGTGTTGGCCACATTTCCGGCTGGTTCCCAAGTGGACTCTTCCACTGGATAATTTTTCCATTTGATGAGGTATTCCAGCCTCCCTCCCTGATGTCCACTGATGCGGCTGTCCATTACTTCTTCTACTTCATATTCGTCCTCCTGGGACTCCTCCACCATCTGCGCATCCTTGCACATTGCTGCCTTTGCTTTTTGTTTCGGGAATTCCAGTTCCCTGTATGGTTTCAACAAGACTTCGTTGAAAACATTATATACCCACCATGCTGCTGGGATTTTGAGTTTATATGATGACTTGCTGACCTTGGCGAGGACTTTGAGTGGACTGACAAATTTCCCATTGAGCTTTTTGGTTGCTCTGATGACTGGGAGGTTCTCCGTGCTGAGATAAACCTTGTCTCCGGGTTTATACTTGCGTGCTGCTTGTCTGTGGGTATCATACCACTCTTTCATGATCTGAGCAGCCTTTTGTAATGCCTTCTTTGCTTTGGCATGTACGTCCTCAATTTCTTTTGCCAACTGTTCCACCATGACCGCTTTCGGCGCATAGGTGGGGTCCAGACCCTTGTTTGGGTGCCGTCCATAATTCATGAAGAAGGGCGTGAAGCCCGTTGCTGAGTGTACCCAGTCATTGTGGCAAAATTGTGCCACCGACAGCCAATCGCTCCAGTTATCTTGGCGATTGTTGACAAACATAGTCAGGAACTCCTTTACTTCCTGATTTACATGTTCGGTTTGTCCATCTGTCTGTGGGTGATAGGCCGTTGATCTGTTGGCCTTGATACCCAGCATCCCATACAAGTCATCCATGAATTTCGAAGCAAACTGAGGTCCTCTGTCGCTTATCACTTTTCTGGGGAGGCTGTGCTCCCTGAATACATTGTCTCTGAACAGCACCGCTGTTCCCTGCGAAGTAATTTCTTTTGTGGTAGGTAAGAAGTACAACTTCTTAGTGAACCTATCCACAACTACCATGATCGTGTCATTCCCTTTTGACATGGGTAGGGGTCCCATGAAGTCTACTGAGATGACTTCCCATGGTTCTGTTGGAACCTTGTTTGGCCAAAGCGGTGCCACGCGCGCTTGTCTGTCTGGCTTTGCTTTTTGGCAAGTTTCGCAGCCTGGAATGTATCGCTCAATGTCCTTGCGCATATTTGGCCACCAGAAATTCCTCATTAAAGACTCCAGCGTTTTTGCGACCCCAGAGTGTCCCCATGAATGATGGATTGTGATAATGTCTTCTCGCAATGCCACGACTGCTGGTACATATACTCGTCCTTTCCAAGTGACGAGTCCTTTTTCGTATTTGTATTCCTCTCCAGCCTTTTCAAGGCCTTCGACAACCTGTGTCTCCCACTGCCTCTTGGGCACGTCTTTAATGTCCTTCATGACGTCATCTATCGCCCGATCATCATCAAATACTCGTACGAAGAGGTGTTCTTTCAGTAGAACCACCCCTTCATTATCATTTTCTCCTCGGGCATGTCCTGCCCGCCGTGATAACAAGTCCACTTTAGTGTTGGACTTTCTGCTCCTGTGTTTTATGATGAAGTTGTACTCTTGCAAGTCCATCACCCATCGCGCCTGCCGTCGATTTAGATTCTGCGCTTTCCTGAAGTATGTCAAGTTCTGGTGATCTGTCAGAACTTCAACTGTATGTTTGGCCCCTTTGAGATAATGAGACCATTCGTAGAAAGCATGCATGACTGTGAGCATCTCCTTATCATATATCTCGTAGTTTCGCTCAGCGTCATTTAGGGATTTTGATATGAAAGCCACTGGCTTCCAAACATCGTTCTCTGTTTGTTGCGATAAAATTCCCCCAATGGCGAAGTCAGAGGCGTCCACCTCTACTCGAAATTGACCATTCTCATTAGGAATTCGCAGCACCACCTCCTCTGCTATGGTTTTCTTTAGCATGTCAAATGCTTCATCCTGTAACTCAGTCCACTTCCACTCGTCTTTTCCTGTAAGACAAGTTAGGGGTTTGGCCGCCTTTGCGAAATCTTTTACAAAATGTCAATAGAAGTTCACAAAGCCCAAGAACTGTTGGACTTCCCGTTTGCAAGTTGGTTTCGGCCATTCTGTTACTGCCTTTACTTTGGCAGACTCCATTCGGACCGAGTTTTCACTGATGACTACTCCAAGGAAGTCCATCTCTTTTTTATTAAAGAAACATTTCTCTGGTTTCAATGATAACTTGTGTTCTTCTAGCTTTGCTAGGATACGGTGATGTGCAGCGTTGAGCTCAACACACCTAACCTCTTCAACTGAGGTGCACGGGCACTCCTTCAGGGAAAACAACCGAAGCTGTCCGAAGCAGGCTCGAGGGTGGCTGAGGTTACAACTAATTCGAAACTGCAAAACGCGAGGTCGTTTCAGGGAACCAGACTTATACTGGACTAAAAGGCAAAGATGAGGGCGAGTAATGCAAGTAGGGGCTGAATAATGGCAGGACGAGGTCAAGACAAGGGCTAGGCGAGTCAAATCGAAGAGGGCGAGGGCAATAGTCAAGGTGACAAGTCGAAGACTAGGCGAATTCAAATAGGGGAACAAAGCGGCAAGCGTGGCAAGGAGGGCGAGTGTGGCAGATGAGGGGGACTAAACGAGACGAAGCTAGACAAGGCAAGTCGAGGCGAGGCGAGGCTAATCAAGATGAGGGCTAGGCGAGACAAGTCGAGGACAAGGTGAGAACACAAGACACTACCCAGACAAGCTCTGAGACACCAAGGGAGAGGGGAACAATGGGTGATTCTTCTCTGTTTTATTTCAAAAACATGAGGATATATATATATAAAGGATAAAAGATAAAAATAGTCCAAAACCGGAGCGTCAAGCAAGGGTATGTCGGATACCTCTGGGATACTGCACTGCCAAAGGCAACAAAGAATCGGGCCAGGAACAAAGGCCAAAATAAAGGAATGAAACCGAATACTGAAACCGTTTGAAAATAGTTGCCACCCGACATCTCCATTGTATCTGACAGTCCTAGTACAGCCTTTTTTATGCTAAATGATGTGGCGTCGAAGGTGGTTGAAATCATTTATGGGCTTAGTGGCATTCGAAGTAGGGCCAGTACACTGGGGTGATGGGATAAACTCCTGGGGAGCCTGACTGCGTGCCACGTAGACTGATATGGGATTAAACTGTGTGCTGAGATGGGTCTAGGATGCAGGGAACCGAATCTATCAATTAGAACATAATGTTTGTCACATCCACTGATGACTTCCCGCGCTATGATGATGAATGGGCCATTCGGTAGGACTTCTCTGTGCCATCCTCTTGCATCGGCTATGCGGTTGATGTGCCATATGACTTGTCCGAGGGTGAACGAAGCACGAAAGTTCGAATCGGTGTCTCTGGCATCGGTGGAGCAATTTAACAGCTCCAAGTGGAACTGATCTTCGTGAAAACAGTCCAAAGGTGCCTGTAAAAATGAAGGCTTGCCCCTATCATAGAACATGGGCTCTTGACCTCCCCTAGCTCGAATGTGACATGCGATCCCATTGCTTAGGTAACTCGTTCGAGTGTTCGACTCCCCAAAATGATATCCAATCGACTCCGAGAGTAACATAGTTGACTGCTCAAGTGCTGGAATCCCCTGCAGTACGCCGGGCAGACCCATGGGGTCCCAGAATCAACCTGGCTTGGGTTTGAGGTATGAGGAACGAGAAAGAGCGCCTTCTGAGGCATCCTGCATTGACAGATCGGGATCTACATCGGGGGAAGTAGGTCGACTAGAGATTCTGGATGCTAGCGAGGGCAAAGATGAGCTTGACAGTCTTTCGAGGAGAGAACCTGCCTCGACAGGTCCTGAATGGCCATTTACAGGTCTGATAATCGACGGCATGGTATAAGGAAGACCTAGGAACAAAAAGGCGCGCTGGTTCCAATGTGGGCGTAGGCAAGGACAGGCTAGAATCACAAGGCGACAGTCACAAACTTTTCAGGGACCGAATTTGTCTTTTCTTGATGCGCCAGGGCTGCAATTCAGATGCGGATCACTTGTATGGGCATAGCGGCCCCACAGCCACGTTTAAAATAGCCAGGATCAATATGCTTGATCAACCATCAGTTGGTGCCAAGATGCCAATTCAAAGCTGATCAAGTTTTGAACTTTGACTGTGCTTGCCTATCACTGATCCCCCTTTGAGCCTGAATGATCTTTGACGAGCTTGTCGACCCTGTAACTGCCAGTACCACTATCCTTTCCAGAACTCCATTGAGACTTCGAGTGCTTCAGTGCTTGCTTCGATAACGCTAGTACCCATCTGTTTCAACTCCGCACTAGGCACGCCACCTGCGTATCAATGGTTGACCTGCACCGTATGTTCTGCCTGGTTTTTCGCAAATACAAGAATGTCGTCCATGTATATGACGACCCATCCTTCTGCTATTTCAACTCTAAAGATGTTGTTCATCATCGTCTGGAAAGTGGCCGGCGAATTTGTGAGTCCAAAGAACATGACCAAGGGCTTGAAGAGTCCTCTGTTGGTTCAGAAAGCCGCTTTCCACTCGTCTCCTTCTTTAATGTGTATGTTGTTGTATCCCCAACGTATGTCCATCTTTGAGAAGACTTTTGCTTGTGACAACTTATCCACCAGCTCTCCTATTAGCGGTAGTGGATATCAGTTCTTGACCGTCATCTTGTTTAGTCGTCGGTAGTCCTGTACCGGTCGTAATTTTCCATCCTCTTTCTCTACAAAGAAAAAGGGTGATGCCATGGGCGACTTGCTCAACTGGATTCGCCCAGAATCCAGGTTTTCTTTCAAGAATTCGTCCAGTTGCTGCTGCTCGTCCCGATTAAGTGGATATATTTTGCAGTCAACTGGATTAGACCCAGGGATCAACTCTATGGCGTGATCCCATCGCCGCCGTGGTGGTAGTTCATCGAAAGTCTCTTTTTCGAAGACCTTTCGATGTCCTAGATAGTGTCTGGGGACTGCCTCCTCCAGAGTTCGTTTTTTCATCTTTTCTGCTTCTTCTGTGGCTATCTTTGTGGCCATTGATGCGTATGCTCTGATGCAAAGTTCCGGTTCACCAATGTGGACCGCCAACAGTCGATCTCCTGCTTCGAGATCCTCAGTTATATCCATTTCGTCCTCGGGTTCCTGAACCGATGAGGATTTCCAACATGCTCCTGGACATCTGTTAAACTCCAGGGACTGTTTTTTTCCAGTTGATGGTTGGATTGTGTTTCCTCAACCAGTCAAACCCCAAGAATATGCTTGTTTTTGAGAGGTGTGTTACTGCGCATTTGATGACTTCTTCATGTTCACTGATTCGTAGTTTTATTCTCGCCATGTCCTCTCGAGTTTTTGGTCCCATCTGCATTGTATACTGGTATCAGTCGAACCAGATGTCGTTTTTCTATCTGCTTTCTACAAAATTGGTACTGATGCAAGTTCCGGTTGCTCCAGAGTCTAGTAGCATTTTAATGCAGATACTTTTCGATCCGTCCATTTTGTCATGACTCCTGTTAGGTCTATTTCATTATAGCCAGTTCCTTGCACTGTTTTTTCTCGTAAATGCACCAAGTTCCACATAGCATCCATTTCTGTCATGGCATTCAAATCATCCACCAACTGTTCATCCACCTCTTTCACTCGCTTATTGTCTACCCATTGTTGTAGACATTCTACCGCTATTTGTTTGGGCTGCTCCCAAATTCTTCTTAACATCCACTGTGTTGTCCATGTTTGTAGCCATTGTCCCTTTTTTGCGCTCACTCTGAGGTTTCTCAAGTGATGTACATCTCCACTGCATTTGTAAAGTATATCATGCATGTTTATTTTGGAGTCTACTAGTACATCACTATCCGAAACCTGAGTAGCAGCCAGCAGTGCTGAGCACTCACCTACTGGCTTTCTGCAAAATCCGAGACCTCCTCTATGTGTCCGACTGGGGTCATTTCCCTATTGTTGACGTATCTGACAACCTGCTTCCCCTTATCTCCTGCCATGACCTTTCTAGGTTTCCTACACCCCCATGCTGTATGACCTTTCTCTCCACATCTGTAACAGGTGGCGTTCTTCTGCCTACACTCTTCTTCTGAGTGTCCTTGTCTTTTGCAGTATAAACAGACAACTGTGGTTCTTTGCTTGTCCATGTCCATGGCATTTGGGTCAGATCAACTCCCTGATGCAACTGGGGGCAGCACTCTGAACTGCCACTGTGGTCAACCATTAGGAGCTGGGGCTCACTCCTTGTATTCCTGCCGTCCTGCAGGAAATCCGTAAGCCTCATTAGCTTTGCGATAGGCCCTTGCAAGTGCTGTGACTCGTGTCCGAATCTGATGAAGGGTGGCGTTTTCTGGTAACCCTCCATATCGGATTAGTTCTCTGCCTAGTGCTGGATTAAGATGATTTTGAAACTGCGAGATCAGTGCCTGATCATTCCAGTTGGTTAATGAAGTGAGGGAATTAAATTTGATGATGTAGTCTTCTACAATCATCGTCCCTTGTTGGAGTCTCAGCAATGCTTCGATAGCTTTTTCTTTTGTTTCTGTTGACATGAAGAAGTCATGCATTTGCTGTTTGAAATCTACCCAGTCCTGGAATGGGAATTGGTGTTCTAAGGGTCGTCTGACCCATGCTCGATCGTCATTGGTTGATTGTCCCACATTAAGCTGTGCCCAGTCTAACTCTGCACTCCATCCACTAGTGTCCTGTTTGTCTTGGAATTCCTGGAGCACCTCCTGGAAGGCTTTGAGTTTTACTCCGCTCCAGTCTGCGGCTCTATTCCCTTTTCCGCCTCTGATTCTGTACAGGCAGATCGAGACTTTCCAACGTTCCTCTTTCTCATTAGCCAACATGAAGTAGGTCTCCATCTGGTGTAACCATCCATCCACGGTTTGAGGGTCTCCTTCGTAGAAGGCAGGCATTTCTGCCTTTGTAAGAGGTCCTGGTTCTCAGCAGTTGGACCTTTGAAACTCATTGATCATTGCGGCTAGAGCCTGTCCCGCACTGGTGATTGCTTGCTGTCTTTCCTCTGCCTGTCGGTGGATTTTGTCCTCTCTTGCTGCGACTGCTGCAGCTGGTTGTGTAGAGGGCAGAGGTTCGATTGTCTGAGTATCCTGCCAGTGTTCCCTCCAGCCCATTACTGCGTGATAGGCATGTGTGATCATGTCGACAGTGAGTTGAAAAGTTCCAGCGCCGACTCGGTGAGAACCATATCCTTGCCACATCATGGCCTTCATCCATGGCCATCCACCAGGTTCTCCTGACACGCGGACACAATGCCACATGCAGTTGCATCCTTTTGTCCTTCTCCAGTATATGGGTTGGTACTTGTCCATGAGTTCCAGATCCCATCCATAAATTTCCCTAATGGTTGGATACACTAGCCATTTGTAGGTATTCCAGTATTCTCATTTTACCAACCAGAGGTAACAATATCCAGGATGTTTTGGATGTAGCTTATTCTGTGCTTGTTCCGAGAGTCCCAGTCTCTCATTTCGTAGGCATGGATCTATTTCTACCAGAGCTGCCACTGCGTTTGAACACGCTGGTTGCTCTGATATTTCTTCTCCATTATCTTCCCTTAGGCTTATGATTTCGCCTACTTCAGGATCGTTTGTTTGTTCTGCCCCAACTCGCAGTTCTTTGTGACTGCTGGTGAGTAAAATTTCCACCATGTCCCATCTGTTGACGTCGGCCATTTCTAGGCCTACGTGCACTACATCTGTTCGTTCTGTAGCAGTCCACCTTGTATGGACTCCTTCGTTTCGGAATTCTACTTCCATTTCCCAGATAGCCACAATAGTAGGGTATGCAGGCCATTCGTACTTGTTCCAGTACTTGGGTTTGATAAGATTAAGGTAGCAGAATCCCAGTACTGATGGTGCAAGTTTTTCTGGGATAGGACCCATGCGAATGGTCCACCAAAAGCTGGGTGATATGTTTCTGTTTATCGCATGCATCCATGCATTCCAATCTTCATGACTCATTTTCATGCCCTCGTGCTCATACAGTTCCTGTATGTGGTGCTGGCACTGTAATCGTTCTATAGCTATCTTGTATTGTCGGATAGCTTTATCGCCATTGTTTATCAACATGAGCCACTGGTTATATTTTGATGAGACCAGGGCTAGCCAAATAGGGTTGGAGGTGTTGTTGTTGTATTGGACCTCCGGTAACTCCATGAGTGTGCGGTATTCTTTTTCTGCTTTCTGCATAACACGCTCTGCTCGCATGACTGCATGAGTGGCAGCTTGTTCCATAAGTAAAGCCTCCCAGGCTTCCTTCTGTTCTAACTCCTGTGTGGCTTCGTGTTGCCTGAGGAGTGACTGTGCCTGAGCATGTTTGAGTTGCTGTGACTCCTTCTGGTATTTCCAATATAACTGGACGTGATTGTTGTATCAGCGAATGATAGTGTTGCCGATGAATTCTTTCGGTCCTGTCATGACCGTGTTGTTGATGGTGACCCAGTTCGCCTCGAAGATGCACCCGATCTCCGAGAGTGTCACCTGGGCGTAAGGTAATATATATGTGAATGCGCACTGCATTGCACTAATCATATGTGTTGGATCTGTAAAAGAATCTTCAACCAATTTCAGGCCCTCCACTGACAACTGGTCCATTCTATTGGCTGTCCAGTTTGGAAATCTGCACCTGTCGATGATGCCTCTTGGGAAACAAGAGGGTTATTGTCTGCGGTGTTGTGGGTCCACAAGCTACTTATTGGGTGCACCCGGCAATTCGCCTCACTATCTTTGTGCCTAGTTATCAACCTGAAATCAGGTAGGGTTGCTAGTACAGGGAGTGTGTGAGGAACTTGGGTTCAGCCTTGATATGCACACCAATAAGGTTGTTTCATTCATTCCATGAACTCTTCCACAAATATGGTGTACGTTACCCTGGGCGCGTCTATGGTCTCCTGCCTACGCTGCTCCCGAGCGAGCTCATACTCTCGTCTGTAAATGTGTGTAGACTACCCAAGTAGGGTTTGTTGTCAGGCCCAACGGGCGTATTGAGGATCTCTCATTCGAGACCCATTGACAGTAATGTGTCGATGTCGATGTCGCCTGGAGAGGATGCAGGCTATGTGATTACTTCCTCTCAGAAAGAAACTAGGCCGTTGGTGCTGTGAGCAACAACGAGCAAGGCATGCTCGGTGCTGTAAGACCAATGGGGTAGAGTGGTAAAGACTCTAGATTATGTTAGGGATGACCTAAACACAACTTCAAGACTTCAGAGAAGGGTGGCTTGTTCAGCCAGAGACAAGACAAGACAAGACTAAGCTTGTTGCTCAAGAAGAAGTGTCTAGGACACAAACTATCTAGAGTCTTAGGGACTCGCTACCTAAGACTACAACCCTTATAAACCTCTCTCCTGGTCTGTGCACAGTCAGTGCGCAGCTAAAGTCCCTCACAATAGAGACAATGCGCAGCAGCTAAGCCTGTGCCCATATGACCATCCTTGGAGACATCCTCCCACACTGTCCTTCCCCATATGGCCACACTATTGTCTTGCGTCTCGGCCGACTCTCTCATACACCAGTACCTAGTTGTTGGTACATCTCGGTGTTCCCATGTCGCCCCTCAGGCGCCGTGCCGCTCATGTATCCCTTCATGGCATAGGCCCATCATCCGGCTGTCCTTCCTGTCGGCACTCGGTCTATACCCATAACCGATGCTGACCCAACCACCTTCCATATAAGGGTCGCAGTCCCAACGTAGCCTGTCCCTGCAACCAAGGTATTGTCTGAGTCTTGTATCTAAATGTTTGAGTGAAGATGAAAAGATAAAATAAAAGGAAAAATAGAGTCCGACTCCCCAAGACCGTATCTTCATATTTATCATTAGTGTCGTTACTGTGAAAATTGAATGGGATGAGGTATGCTCATAACAGCTCCCTGGATGTTTCATCCATTCTTCTTTGTTTGTAAATGGTGGGAAGTGCACATTTGAAGGATGGCCATCTGGGTATACCAAGTTGAGCTGGTAGTGAATGTAAAAGCTCTGGCAGCAATCAGCTGTTGTGTCCGGCGAGGCCTGCCATGCCAACATACCTTGTTCGAGAACTCAAGGAGCATGCAGTGTCGTTTACTTGCCAATATGTCTCTGAACGACTCGTCCAGCACAGTCATTTCCCAGTCTTCCAACATGACTGGCAGGACATGTTGGACATAAGGAGGGAGTTGGTCATTCAGGCAAGTCCCATCAGGTCGCTTGGAGTTTATCATTTGACGGATAATGTAGCCATTGTAGGCTGCCTGAATGTCCTTCACAAAGTCAACTTGCATATTCTGTATTTGTCTTGCAGCTGCCGGAGCGTCAACATCTGGTTGGCCTAGTAATTTTTTCTTGTTGGCGATGATGGGCCTAGGCCATGACAGATACATAGGCCAAACGGCACCTGAGGGGCAACATGGGAAACGGCCAAGTGCAGAGACAATAAGACACCACCATATATGGGGAGACAGTGTGTTGGTGTGGGAGGATGATCCCAGGTATGGTCATATGGGCACAGGCTTGGCTGCTGCACATTGTTCCTAGTGTGAGGGATTTTAGCTGCGCGCTGCCTGCACACAGACCAGGGAAGAGGTATATAAGGGTTGTTGTCTTAGGTAGCAAGTCCCGAAGACTCTAGATAGTTTGTGTCCTAGACACTTCTTCTTGAGCAAGCATTTTCGTCTTTGGCTGAACAAGCCATCCCCTCTAAAGTCTTTGGGTTGTGTTTAGGGTCGTCCTAACAGATCCACACTATGTGGATGTGGGGATGTCAGCCTCTCGGGACACGAGGCCTTAAGGGGGGGGTGATGTTATGAGCATAACTCATCCTACACAATTTTCACAGTAACGACGTCAATGACGATTATGAAGATACGGAGTTGGAGAGCCGGACTCTATTTTTCTTTTCTTTTTATCTTTTTCTTTGGACTCAAACGTATAGATACAAGGGCCAGGACAAGACGCCACTAGGATGGGAAGCCTATGCGAAAGCTGCAGCCCTTATTAGGAAGGAGGTTAGGTCAGCACTGGCCATGAGACTAGACCAAGTGCTGACTTAGGAGATGGCCCAATGATGGGCCTATGCTATGAAAGGATTCATGAGCAGCACGGTGCCTGAGGGGCAACATGGGAATGCCTGAAGGTACTGGTGACTTGGTACTGGCATTGGCAGGAACAGCTGAAGGCACTATACAATAAGATGCTGCTGTATATGGGGAGATTGGGACGGTTATGGTCATATGGGTGCAGACTTGGCTGCTGCACATCACCTCTTATTGTGAGAGGTTTTAGCTGTGCGCTGACTGCGCACAGACCTTGGGGAGACGTATATAAGGGCTGTAGTTTAGTGTAGGTAGCCCTTAACTCTCTAGATAGTTTTTGTCTCCTAGACATTACTAGAAGGAGCAATTGGATTTGTCTTTGGCCTAACAAGCCATCACTGTGGAACATTGAGGGTTGTGTTTAGGGACCTCCTAACAATTTTTTGAAACCTGAGTAGCAGCCAGCAGTGCTGAGCGCTCGCCTACTGGCTTTCTGCAAAACCCTGGAGCTCTCCTAGCTCCCTATATTCCTCCTGGGTCATCTCCCCAGCTACAATGGTTTGTATGGCTCATTTGCCTTTCTCACCCATTGTGATTCTTTTGGCTTGGTGCAATCTAGTGTTATGTGGCCTTCTTTGCCACAGTTGTAACATGTCACCATTCTTTTTGGTGACCAGCACTCTTCTCCTGAGTGTCCTCTCCTGCCACAGTTAAAACAAGTAACTGCCTTCTTCTTTTTATTGATGTCCATTGCATCAGGATCTTTTTTAACCCATGAGGGTCCTGCAGGGGGCAGTGCTCGAAATTGGTACTGAGGACGATTGTTAGAGGTTGGTGCTTGCTCTTTGTATTCCTTTTGTGACTCAGGGAATCCATAGGCTTCATTAGCCTTTCGCCAAGCTCATGCAAGCACTGTCACCCTTGTCTGGATCTGATGCAAGGTGGCACCATCCAGTAGTCCTCCATATTGAATCAACTCTCTCCCTAGTGCTGGGTTGAGGTTATTTTGAAACTGCAAGATCAGGGCCTGATCATTCCAATCGGTTAAAGCTGTAAGGGAATTGAACTTGATGATATAATCTTCAACTATCATCGTTCCCTGTTGTAATTTCAGAAGCACCTCGATCGCTTTTCCCTTTGTTTTGGTAGACATAAAGAACTTGTGCATTTGGTTCTTAAAGTCCGTCCAGTCAGTAAAAGGAAATTGGTTGTTCAGAGGTCACCTTCTCCAAGCCCAATCATTGTCAGTAGCTTCACCCACATTCAGCTGAGCCCAATCCAATTCAGAACTGCAGCCACTGGTATCAATTTTATCCTGAAACTCCTGCTGCGCTTCTTGGAACACTTTGAGTTTCACCCCACTCCAATCTGCAGCTCTGTCTCCTTTTCCACCTTTAATTCTGTAGGGGCAGATTGAGATTTTCTGTGAGGGTTCTTTTTCCCGAGCCAGCATGAAGTACATCTCCATCTGGCATAACCATCCATCCACTGTTCATGGATCTCCTTGATAGTAGTCAGGCATTTCTGCCTTCGTAAGAGGACCAGGTTCAGCTCTATTAGACCGCTGATATTCATTTATCATAGTGGCTATTGCCTGTCCTGCACTGGTGATGGCTCACTGTCTTTCTTCAGCTTGCCAACTAATTTCATCCTCCCTTGCTGCAACTGCTGCAGCTGGCTTTGTGGCAGATAAGGGTTCAAGTGTTTGTGTATCTGCCCAGTGTTCTCTATATCCCAGTAAGGCATGGTATGCATGGGTGATCATGTCAACTGTTAGCCGAAATGGTGTGGCTCCCACTCTGAGCTCTTTGTGACCACTGGTGAATAGTATTTTCACCATGTCCCATCCATTCACATTGGCCATTTCTAGGCCTACGTGTACCACATCTTTTCGGTTGGTGGCAGTCCATCTTGTGTAAAATCCTTCATTTCGGAATTCTGCTTCCATGTCCCAGATTGCTTTAATAGTTGGGTATGCTGGCCACTCATACTTGTTCCAGTACTCTGGCTTTATAAGGCTAAGGTAGCAGAACCCCGGAACTGATGGTGCAAGTTGTTCTGGTATAGGGCCCATGCGAATGGTCCACCAGAATCCTGGTGAGATGTTTCTGTTAAGCGCATGCATCAGCACATTCCAGTTGGCATGTTCCATCATCATGCCATCATGCTCATACAACTCCTTTGTATGGTGTTTGTAATGTATTTTTTCCAGTGCCACTCCATAGTTTCGGATGGCCTTTTCTCCATCAATGATCATTATGATCCATTGATTATATTCTGACACCATTAGCACCTTCCATATGGAACTGGATGCAAGGGCTTGTTTTGCCCGTAACGCAGCTCAGTTTACTGCCCATTGTTCCATCAGGGCCTCCCATGCCTCTGTTTGGATTTGTAACTCCTTGGCTTCATGTTGCCGGATAATCTTTTGCACAAGTGTGCACTTTTCCCATCATCATTCTTTCAAGAACCCCACTACAATTGTATGTGGTTGTCATATCGGCAGTAAATAGTGTCGCCGGTTATCTCTGCTGGTCTTGTCTGGACCCTATCGCAATCAGTAACCCAGTCCACTTCAAAGATGCATCCAATCTCTGAAAGTGTCACCTGGGCATGAGGTAAAATGTATTCAAATGAGCAGTGCATGCTCTCTCATAGGTATATGCCTAAAATAAAAATCTTCAACCAACTTCAGGCCCTCCACTGACAATCGGTCTGTTCCTCTGGCAGTCTGGTTTCGAAAATCCGTGCCTTGTTGATGATGCCTCTTGGGAAACAAGAGGGTTACTGTCTGCTGCGTCATGGGTCTGCAAGCTATCAAAATGTGTGTGCCTGGCAATTTGCCTGAATGTCCTTGTGCCAAGTTATCAGTGACGAAATCAGGTAGTCACTGCTTGTACAGAGGGTGTGAGAGGACTTTGTATCAGCCTTGATACACAACACAAATCAAATGTCTTTGCTCATTCCTGAGCTATTCTGCAAATATGGTGTACTGTACCCAGGGCGCATCTGTGGATTCCTGCCTATGCTCTCCTGGCAATACCAGTACTCTTGTCCGTAAATGTGTGTAGACTACCCAAGTAGGGTTTGTTGTCAGACCCAATGGGGTGTATTGAGGATCTCTCATTCGAGACCCATTGACAGTATATGCTGTCAATGTCAATGTCGCCTGGAGAGGTTGTGGGCTGCGTGGTTACTACCTCTCAGAAAGAAACTAGGCTGTTGGCACTGTGAGCAACTACGAGCAAGACCACTCAGTGCTGTAAGACCAACAGGGTAGAATGGAAAGTCTCTAGATTATGTTAGGAGGTCCCTAAACACAACCCCAAGTCTCCCACAGTGATGGCATGTTAGGCCAAAGACAATTCTGATTGCTCTGCTAGTAATGTCTAGGTGACAAAAACTATCTAGAGACTTAAGAGCTACCTACACTATACTACAGCCCTTATATATGTCTCTCTATGGTCTGTGCACAATTGGCACGCAGCTAAAGCCCCTCACAATAAGGAGACAATGTGCAGCAGCCAGCCTGTGCCCATATGACCATATCCATCCCAATCTCCCCATATACAGCAGCATCTTATTGTTTAGCACTCTCAGCCATTCCTATGAATCCCAGTACCGGTCCCTCAGTACATGCAGGTATTCCCAAGTCACCCCTCAGGTGCCATGCCACCCATGATATCTTTCATGGTGTAGGCCCATCATCGGGCCATCGTCCCAGTCAGCACTCAGTATGT
Organism: Amanita molliuscula; assembly: GCA_023014405.1. NCBI lineage: Eukaryota > Fungi > Basidiomycota > Agaricomycetes > Agaricales > Amanitaceae > Amanita > Amanita molliuscula. The sequence continues at coordinate 190,476 of JAEBUP010000070.1, forward strand.
CCCATAACCGATGCTGACCTAACCACCTTCCTAATCAGGGCTGCAGTGTTCACATAGGCATCCTATAGTGAAGTCTTGTCATCCAGCCCTTGTATCTATATGTTTGAGTCCAAAGAAATAGATAAAAAGAAAAGAAAAATGAATCCCAACTCTCCGAGTCCATATCTTCATAAGTGTCATTGATGTCGTTACTGTAAAAATGATAGGGAATGAGTTATGCTCATAACAAGTTCCACACATCATAGCATTGTCATCGAGTGCACCAGAGTTGATGGGATTTCATTCATGACCCCACACCCCCTACTCCTCCCTATTTCTAATAGAAGAGTGAGCTTATCAACATGCACAAGAAGAGAGACATTATTGCATGGAGGCAAAATGTGGAAAGGGAACAGGCATTACCATACCTGTATCCCAAAATGGCATGGGAAGACAGTCGTCTTCACCCTGACATTCCTGGCTACTGTCATCTAGTCTTGATACAGGAGCATTACTGGAACAAATTCCAATGGCTGGCTTACCCTCAGTTACAACAAGTTTGTGCATGGGACAAAGAACTCAGAAACATCGATGTCACCACTCTTATCTGGAAAAGTTACAGATCCAATGACACCCTGCACATTGAGCACTACAACAGTAATATGCATGGCTGGTTCCATATGGAGGTTCTGCTCAGCCTAGGAATGGGACACAAGAAGCTCAGGGCTTCAGGATCATCAGTTGGCTTTTGGTGGACAATTGCACTTGAACCAATTCCAGGAGAATTATCACTGGCAGTACCAGGATTCTGTTATCTTCACCTCATCAAGCAGAGGTATTGGAATTGCTACAAATGGCATGTGTACCCGCAGCTGGTTACCATCTTTAACCTGGACAAGAAATTCTGGAATGAGGGAGTCCAAATTCAATGGACCACAACATGACAAGATGATATAGTTCATGTTGAACTAAGCCATGGCAATGACACCAATGGATGGGATATGGTAGAGCTCATGATCTTGAAAGGACATGGAACCAGACATGTGGGACCAGACATGAAAGAGGAAGACAAAGAACTCGCATGGGTTATGACCCCTACATCAGAAGAAGTGGAATGGGAGACAATGGTGCAACCAGCACGATCAGATGCAGTGGTAGCACTCATTGAAATCAGTCCTTGCTCGAGGAATCACTTGCCAGAGTTGTCTACCTACAATCAGAATCACCTTGGCCCACACCTCACCAGATACTGCTATCTTTGGCTTGTAAAGAAAAAGTACTGGAACACATACAAATGGCCAGCATATCCACAAATCCAAACAGTCTATGGATGGGACCCAGAACTTATGGATGAGTTGAGACTGATCTATGCTTGATGAATCAAGGGTCACCAACGGATGTGGCACCTAGCACAAGTAACAGGCGAACCTGGTGGCTGGTTCTGGATGAAAGAAAACAGCTCTCATCAACTTGGCACTTTCAGGTTCACAATGAACATGGTCAACCTGTTGTACAATTCCATATCAAGATGGAATGAGTTCTGGAGAGATGGACAGACAATACAACCACTCCCAGACAATGTGTTAGGGACGACCTAAACACAACCTCAAGACTTCAGAGAAGGGTGGCTTGTTCAGCCAGAGACAAGACAAGACTAAGCTTGTTGCTCAAGAAGAAGTGTCTAGGACACAAACTATCTAGAGTCTTAGGGACTCACTACCTAAGACTACAACCCTTATAAACCTCTCTCCTGGTCTGTGCGCAGTCAGCACACAGCTAAAGTCCCTCACAATAGAGACAATGCACAGCAGCTAAGCCTGCGCCCATATGACCATCCTTGGAGACATCCTCCCACACTGTCCTTCCCCATACGGCCATGCTATTGTCTTGCGTCTCGCCCGACTCTCTCATACGCTGGTACCTAGTCATTGGTACATCTCGGCATTCCCATGTCGCCCCTCAGGCACCATGCCACTCATGTATCCCTTCATGGCATAGGCCCATCATCGGGCCGCTACTCCTGTTGGCACTCAGTATGTCCCATAGCCGATGCTGACCTAACCACCTTCCATATAAGGGTCGCAGTCCTAATGTAGCCCATCCCTGCGACCAAGGTATCATCTAAGTCCTGTATCTAAATGTTTGAGTGAAGATGAAAAGATAAAATAAAAGGAAAAATAGAGTCCGACTCCCCAAGACCGTATCTTTGTATTTGTCATTAGTGTCATTACTGTGAAAATTGAATAGGACGAGGCATGCTCATAACAAAATCAAGCACAGGTGACTGCCTGCCACACTCCAGGTCTCTGGAGAACATCCCATCGGTGTCATCTGGCAATTCCATGATTGCCTTCCTGTGTCCCTTCCAATTACGCCATCTGCGCTCCATATTTTCTAAGTATTTGGGACTGAACCGCCTGTCATCCCATCCAAAAAGCCGTTTGTCCTTCCAGTGGGTTCCCTGAACTTTTTTGTGCCTTGGTGCACTAGGGGGTTGTTGGGGAACCGTTTCTGTGTATTGAATATACACCTTTCCATTTTTTAAGTTCCTAATGTACTTTGGTGCTTTGGATTAGCTTTGTGGAACTTTTTAACTAAGGCTGTTGTGTTGGCCACATTTCCGGCTGGTTCCCAAGTGGACTCTTCCACCAGATAATTTTTCCATTTTATGAGGTATTCCAACCTCCCTCCCTGACGTCCACTGACACAGCTGTCCATTACTTCTTCTACTTCATATTTGTCCTCCTGGGACTCCTCCACCATCTGTGCATCCTTGCGCATTGCTGCCTTTGCTTTTTGCTTAGGGAACTCTGGTTCCCTATATGGTTTCAACAAGACTTCGTTGAAAACGTTGTAGACCCGCCACGCTGCTGGGATTTTTAATTTATATGATGACTCACTGACTTTGGCGATGACTTCAAGTGGGCCAACAAATTTCCCGTTGAGCTTTTTTGTTGCTCGAATTACTGGTAGGTTTTCTGTACTGAGATAAACCTTGTCGCCAGGTTTATACTCCCGTGCCGTTTGACGATTACTGTCATACCGCTCCTTCATGATCTGAGCGGCTTTCTCTAAAGCCTTTTTTGCTTTTGCGTGCACATCCTCTATCTCCTTTGCCAGTTGTTCCACGGCTACTGCCTTTGGCGCGTAGGTGGGGTCTAATCCCTTGTTCAGGTGTCATCCGTAGTTCATGAAAAAGGGCGTGAAGCCCATTGCTGAGTGTACCCAGTCGTTATGGCAAAACTGTGCCACCAACAGCCAATTGCTCCAGTTGTCTTGGCGATTGTTTACAAACATTGTCAGGAATTCCTTTACTTCCTGATTGACGCATTCTGTTTGTCCATCCATCTGGGGGTGATAGGCCATTGATCTGTTGGCCTTGATACCCAGCATCCCATATAAGTTGTCCATGAATTTTGAAGCAAACTGAGGTCCCCTGTTGCTTATCACTTTTCTGGGGAGCCCATGCTCCCGAAATACATTGTCCCTGAACAGCACTGCTGTTCCTTGTGATGTTATTTCCTTTGTGGTAGGTAAGAAGTACGATTTCTTAGTAAACCTATCCACAACCACCATGATTGTGTCGTTTCCTTTTGACATGGGGAGGGGTCCCATGAAGTCGACTGAAATGACTTCCCAAGGGTCCGCTGGGACCTCGTTAGGTCTAAGTGGTGCCGTGCATGCCTGTCGATCCGGCTTTGCCTTTTGGCAGGTCTCGCAGCCTGGAATGTACTTTTCTATATCCTTGCACATATTGGGCCACCAAAAATTTCTTGTTAGAGACTCCAATGTTTTGCAACACCTGAGTGTCCCCATGAATGATGAATTGCGATGATGTCTTCTCGCAATGCCACGACTGCTGGTACGTATACTCATCCCTTCCAGGTGACAAGTCCTCTTTCTAATTTGTATTCTCCGTCTGCTTTTTCAAGGCCTTCGACAACCTGTGTCTCCCATTGTCATTTGGGCACGTCTTTGATATCTTTCATGATGTCATCAATTGCATGATCATCATCAAACACCCGTACAAAGAGGTGTTCTTTGAGCAGAACTACCCCTTCATTATCATTTTCCCCTCGTGCGTGTCCTGCCCTCCGTGACAGTAAGTCTGCTTTTGTGTTGGACTTCCCACTCCTATGTTTTATGATGAAATTATATTCCTGTAAATCCGTCACCCATCATGCTTGCCGTCAATTTAGGTTTTGCGCTTTTCTAAAGTATGTTAAGTTCTGATGATCCATCAGAACCTCAACTGTGTGCTTGGCCCCTTTGAGGTAATGAGACCATTCATAGAAAGCGTGCATAACTGCGAGCATCTCTTTATCATAGATCTCGTAGTTTCACTCGGTGTTGTTTAGGGATTTTGAAATAAAAGCCACAGGCTTCCATATGTTGTTTTCTACCTGCTGCGATAAGATTCCCCCAATGGCGAAGTCAGAGGTGTCCACCTCTACTCGGAAATGTCCATCTTCATTTGGGATCTGCAGCACCACCTCCTTCACAATGGTTCTCTTTAGCATTTCAAATGCTTCATCCTGTATCTCTGTCCACTTCCACTTGTCCTTTCCTGTGAGATGAGTTAGGGGTTTGGCTGACTTGGCAAAGTCCTTCACAAAGCACCGATAGAAGTTTACAAAGCCCAAGAACTGTTGGACTTCTCGCTTGCATGTTGGTTTGGGGCACTCGGTTACCGCTTTTACTTTAGCGGACTCCATTCGAACGGAGTTTTCGCTGATGACTACCCCCAGGAAGTCCATCTCTTTTTTATCGAAGAAGCATTTCTCTGGCTTCAATGATAATTCGTGCTCTTCTAGTTTCGCCAATATACAGTTGACCTGCACCATATGCTCTGCCTGGTTCTTAGAGAATACGAGTATGTTGTCCATGTAAATGACGACCCATCCTTCTGCTATCTCGACTCTAAAGATATCATTCATCATAGTTTGGAAAGTGACTGGCGAATTTGTGAGTCCAAAGAACATAACTAAGGGCTCAAAGAGTCCTCTGTTGGTTCGGAAAGCCGCCTTCCACTCATCTCCTTCCTTGATGCATACGTTGTTGTATCCCCAATGTATATCCATCTTCGAGAATACTTTAGCTTGTGATAGCTTATCCACTAGTTCTCCAATCAATGGTAAGGGATACCGATTCTTGACTGTCATCTCATTGAGTCGCCGGTAGTCCTGTACCGGCCTAAGTTTTCTGTCCTTTTTCTTGACACAGAAAAAGGGTGATGCCATGGGCGATTTGCTTGACTGGATTCGCCCAGAATCCAGGTTCTCTTTCAAGAATTCGTCCAGTTGTTGCTGCTCATCTCGATTGAGTGGATATATCTTGCAATCAACTGGATTAGACCTGGGGATCAATTCAATAGCATGATCCCATTGCCGCCGTGGTGGTAGTTCATCGAAAGTCTCTTTCTCAAAGACTTTTCGATGTCCTAAGTAGTGTCTGGGGACTGCCTCCTCCAGAGTTCATTTTTTTGTTTTTTCTGCTTCCTCTGCAGCTATCTTTGTGGCAGTTGATGCGTATGCTCTAGTGCGAAGTTCTGGTTCCCTGATATGGATGGCCAGTACTCGATCCTCTGCTTCAAGGTCTTCAACTATGTCCATTTCATCCTCTGGTTCCTGAACTGAGGACGATTTCCAACATGTTCCTGGACATCTGTTAAACTCCAGTAATTGCTTTTTCCAATTAATGGTGGGGTTATGTTTTCTTAACCAATTGAATCCTAAAAAGATACTGGTTTTTGACAGATGTGTTACTGCACATTCAATAACTTCTTCATGCTCGCCGATGCGTAGTTTTACTTTTGCCATGTACTCTAAGGTGCCTCTCAAATTCTTTGTTCCGTCTGCATTAAACACTGGTATTGGTCACACCAATTGCCATTTAGCTATTTGGTGTTTTTCCACGAAGTCAGTGCTGATACAAGTTCCGGTTGCACCGGAGTCTAGCAACATTTTGATGTGGACACTTTTTGATCCATCCATCCTTGTTACGACTCCTGTCAGGTCTATCTCATTATATCCTGTTCCTTGCACTGTTTTTTCTCGTAAGTGTACTAAATTCCACATTGCATCGGCTTCTGTCATGGCGTTCAAGTCATCCACCAGCCGATCATCTACTTCTGTCACTCGTTTAGTGTCTACCCATTGTTGTAGACATTCTACCACTATTTGTTTGGGTTGTTCCCAAATCCTCCTTAGCATCCATTGCAGTGTCCATGTTTGTAATTGTTCTCCCTTTTTTGCACTCACTCTTAGGTTTCTTAAGTGATGTACTTTTCCACTGCATTTGTAAAGTATGTCATGCATGTTTATTTTGGAATCTACTAGTACATCACTATTGGAAACCCGAGTAGCAGCCAGCAGCGCTGAGTGCTCGCCTACTGGCTCTCTGCAAAATCCAAGACCTCCTCTATATGTGCTATTGGGGTTGTTTCCCCATTTTGAATGTATCTAACCACCTGCTTCCCTTTCTCCCCTGTTGTGATATTCTTGGGTTTTTTACAGGTCCATGCCACATGACCTTTCTCGCCACACTTGGGACAAATTGCTTCTGCATGTCTTTTCTTTGCCCAGCATTCTTTTACTGAATGTCCTTTCTTCTGGCAATAGGAACATGCTTTTGTATCCTTGCCGTCAACCTCCATTGCATTAGGATCGGATCGACTTCCTGATGCAACTGGTGGTGGTGCTCTAAATTGCCACTGAGGGCAACCGTTTGGTACTGGGGCTCGCTCTTTGTATTCTCTTTGTACTTTAGAGAATCCATAGGCTTCGTTAGCCTTTCGATAAGCTCATGCAAGCGCTGTTACTCAGGTCTGTATCTGATGTAGAGTGGCATTGTCTGCTAATCCTCCGTATTGGATTAGTTCCCGACCAAGTGCTGGGTTAAGGTGATTCTGGAACTGCGAAATCAAGGCCTGATCGTTCCAGTTGGTCAACAAGGTGAGGGAGTTAAACTTGATGATGTAGTCTTCTACGATCATTGTTCCCTGTTGTAATTTTAGTAGCGCCTTGATGGCCTTCTCTTTGGTCTCTGTTGACATGAAAAACTCGTGCATCTGAGTTTTAAAGTCTATCCAATCCACAAAAGGGAACTGATTTTCTAATGGTCGTCTGACCCAGGCTCTGTCATCTGCTGTGGACTCTCCTGTGTTGAGCTGGGCCCAATCCAGTTCTGCGCTCCATCCATTATTGTCAATTTTGTCCTGAAACTCTTGTTGTGCCTCCTGAAAGGCTTTGAGTTTCACACCACTCCAGTCGGCAGCCCTCTCCCCTTTTCCACCTTTGATTCTATATAGGCAGATTGAGATTTTCCGCTTGGGGTCTTTTTCATTTGCCAACATGAAGTACATCTCCATCTGGCATAACCACCCATCCACGGTTCAAGGGTCTCCTTCATAGAAGGCAGGCATTTCTGCTTTCGTAAGAGGTCCTGGTTCTCAGTGGTTGGACCTTTGATACTCATTGATCATTGCAGCAAGGGCTTGCCCAGCACTGGTGATAGCTCGCTGCCTTTCCTCCACCTGTCGATGAATATCATCCTCTCTTGCCACAACCGCTGCAGCTGGCTGTGTAGCAGGTAGTGGCTCAATCGTCTGGGTGTCCTGCCAGTACTCCCTCCAGCCTAGTACAGCCTGATAGGCATGAGTGATCATTTCAACTGTCAACCTGAAGGGTGAAGCGCCTAGTTTGTAGTGGCTCATGCCTTCCTGGTTGAGACACTTGACATGGAACCATCCTCTGCAATTACTGTTGTATCGTTCAATATGCAGAGTGGTATCTTTGTCGTACGCTTTTCGGATAATGGTAGTTACATCTGTTTCCTGTAGGTTGTGGTCCCAAGTGCAGATTTCTTGGATCTGAGGATAAGCCGGCCATAGGAATTCATCCCAGTACTGTTTTTTGATTAAAACCAGGTAACAGTAACCTGGTATATCTGGGTTGAAGCCGCTGTTGGCCCATGACATTTTTGGATAGGGGTAAGGCAGCCATGCCTCCCTTTCTACAATCCTTTGCCACTGTTCGATTTCTCTTTTCTTGTGAGCATTGTTTGCTCCTTGCGGATACTCCTCGTTTGAGAGCCAGTCCGCTGTAGTGGGTACACCACCATGCCAATGTGCTGCATCACCTCCCTGAGTGATGACTTGTGCTTTGTTTTCCTTAGTACCTTGTGCTGCCGCTGCGTATGACTGCGCTGGTTGCACAATGGGTTTAGGTTCTACTACTGCTGGGTATGTTCGTCCAGCCACCTCTGCATAGGCCTGTTCAACCGTGACTGTTGTTCTGAGGTTGACTCATTTGATAGGGGTTTGGGCCAACTTCCGCTGTGTTGCCCTTCTTTTGGATTTGGATTGTCCACCAAATCGTACCATCCATGTGTAATGGGAGACTTTATGTAAGTCCACCAGCTCATCCCAGGTGTATTCGATATCATCCCATCGTATAGCCGACTCTTCGATAATGTGGCACTGACCTGGTCGAATACTGTCCTGGATGGTGAAGACCACCGTGTTGTCTCTGAGCTCCAGTTCCCAGTTTATAATATCATAGAGGGTGGGCCAAGCTGGCCAGTTGTATTTGTTGTAATATTCCTCTTTGAACAGGTACATGTAACAGTACCCATTCTCCCTCCACTGGTTCGGTGCTATAGGACTTCTGGCTCTTGGCCCTGGGAGGTGTGCTTTGATGCTAGCGCGCCATCCCAAGAGTCTGGCCTTGTGATCATTCCATGAGTTTTCTCCAACTTCCCCCAAGAAGTGGTCCAATCCAATGGAATGAAGGTAGTTTCATGGCTCTGTGAGAAGCCGCTCCGGTGTCCTGGCAATGATAGCCCCAGGTGGCTTTGTGACAAGAAGGGGATCAAATCTGATTCCCTTGCGGCACTCCTCTTCTTCCTGCTCACGCTTCCATTTAGCGTAGTGGGTTGCCCATATGTTTCTGTTTATTGCATGCATCCATGCGTTCCAGTCTTCATGACTCATGGTCATGCCTTCATGTTCATATAACTCCTGTACGTGGTGTGCACACTGAAGTCGTTCTACCGCTATCCGGTATCGTCGGATAGCTTGGTCGCCGTTATTGATTAATAAAAGCCACTGGTTGTACTTTGACGAGACCAGAGCTAGCCAGATGGGGTTGGAGGTGTCCCCTTTGTACTGGACCTCCAATAGCTCGATGAGGGTTTGGTATTCCCTCTCAGCCTTTTTCATGGCTTGTTCCACTCACAGGACTGCACGAGTGGTGGCTCTTTCCATAAGAAGGGCCTCCCAGGCTTCCTTCTGTTCCAGCTCTTGTTGAGCTTCTCGCTCCCTTAGGAGGATCTGCGCCTGAATGCGCTCAAGTCGTTGTGACTCCTTTCGGTGTTTCCACCATAGTCGGACATGGTTATCGTACTGGCGGATGACTGTGTCGCCGATAAATTCTCTTGGTCCTGTCTGGACCGTATCACTGCTGGTTACCCAGTCCACCTCGAAGATGCATCCGATCTCCGAGAGTGTCGCCTGGGCATAGGGTAGTATATATGTGAATGAGCACTGCATTGTGTCTCATTGAGGATTCTGCTGTAATAAATCTTCAACCAAGTTCGGGCCTCCTCCAACACTTGATCCGTTCTTCTGGCAATTCATCCGCGCCAATCGATGATGTCCCTTGGGAAACAAGGGAGTTGTTGTCTGCTGTGTCGTGGGTCCAAAAGCTATCAAGATACATGTGCCTGGCAGTTCACCTCACTATCTTTGTGCCAAGTTATCAACCCTGATAACAAAGTAGGGGTTGCTTGTACAGGGAGTATGTGAGGAACTTTGTATCAGCCTTGATACACAACGTAACCCAAGTGTCTTCACTCATTCCTGAGTTTTTTTGGCAATAACAATATACTATGCTCGGGGCGCGTCTGTGGTCTCCTGCCTACGCTCTCCCAACACACTAGTATTCTCTTTTGTTACTGTTTTGTAGACAGACCCAATGGGTGAATTGAGGACGTCTCATCCGATGCCCGTTGACAGTAAGTGTGGTGTAGTCGATGTCGCCTGGAGAGGTTGCGGGCTGCACGGTTACTACCTCTCAGAAATGAAACTAGGCCATTGGCGCTGTGAGCAACGACACGCCAGACATGCTCGGTGCTGTAAGACCAACGGGGTAGAGTGGTAAAGACTCTAGATTATGTTAGGGACAACCTAAACACAACCTCAAGACTTCAGAGAAGGGTGGCTTGTTCAGCCAGAGACAAGACAAGACTAAGCTTGTTGCTCAAGAAGAAGTGTCTAGGACACAAACTATCTAGAGTCTTAGGGACTCGCTACCTAAGACTACAACCCTTATAAACCTCTCTCCTGGTCTGTGCGCAGTCAGTGTGCAGCTAAAGTCCCTCACAATAGAGACAATGTGCAGCAGCTAAGCCTGCACCCATATGACCATCCTTGGAGACATCCTCCCACACTGTCCTTCCCCATACAGCCACGCTATTGTCTTGCATCTCGGCCAACTCTCTCATATGCTGGTACCTAGTTGTCGGTACATCTTGGCGTTCCCATGTCGCCCCTCAGGCGCCATGCCGCTCATGTATCCCTTCATGGCGTAGGCCCATCATCAGGCCGCTACTCCTGTTGGCACTCAGTATGTCCCATAGCCGATGCTGACCTAACCACCTTCCATATAAGGGTCGCAGTCCTAATGTAGCCCGTCCCTGCGACCAAGGTATCGTCTAAGTCCTGTATCTAAATGTTTGAGTGAAGATGAAAAGATAAAATAAAAGGAAAAATAGAGTCCGACTCCCCAAGACCGTATCTTTGTATTTGTCATTAGTGTCATTACTGTGAAAATTGAATAGGACGAGGCATGCTCATAACACAATGCCAATGTAGCAGCCATTGCAGCCCGAGAGAACCAGATCAACACGCAGGTACAGGGACAAAAGCAGACAGCAATGGCCATTGGGAATACCATTGCAGAAATGATTAACAAATATCATACTGCTAACCAACCAGAACCCTTTAACCAAAATGGAAATGCCTGACTATTACCAAGGCAATCCTAGGATGGTTGACAGATGGTTATGACAGATGGAGACATACTTCATGTTGGCCAGAGAATGAAGTGATATGTGAAAAGTCTTGATATGTCTGTACAGGATCAAGGGCAGGAAAGACAATTGAGCTGCCAACTGGAGTGGAGTTCAACTCAGAGCTTTCTAAGAAGCACATCAGGAGATGGAGTTGAAAATTGCAACTCAAGGATGGGAAGCTGGATTATCCTGGCATGACTACAATGAAGGATTGGACTCTGAAGATGGACTATCATGGCAATGAGCACCTTTGATCAGGAAGTTTCCTTTTGGAAACTGGGTGGATTTCAAGTGACAGATGCATGAATTCTTCATGTCCACAGAAACAAAGGAAAAGGCAGTCGAGAAGCTACTAAGCTTATACCAGGGGAACTCACTAGTGGAGGACTACATCATTAAGTTCAATGCACTAACCCCCTTGGTGGAATGGAATGATGCCGCCTTAATTGCTCACTTCAAAGGGCATGTTAATCCGAATCTGGGATGAGAATTTATATGGCATGGAGGTCTATTGGAGACTGCAATGTTACAGCACATCCAAGACAGAGTTATTCAACTGGCATGGGCATACAGAAAGTCTAACGAGGCATACAGCTTCGTAAAGAAAGGAGTTAGCAACTATCAGGAAAAACCATATGACAGGGAGTGCTGCCTCCAGCATCATCAGCTATGACTAGTTGCTCCAACCCCAATGCCATGGATGTAGACAAAGCCAAGACTCCACCATCTAAATGTTTCAACTGTGGAAAGACTGGTCACTGGACCAAGGACTGTAAAGCACCATGAAAGAAACCAATGTGCTTTAATTGTGAAAAGGAGGGTCACTATGCAAAAGATTGCAGAGGACCGAAGAAGACAATGGACAAAGGCAAACAAGCTGTCTGGAACATGACAATAGATGAACTGACAGAGGATCAGTGGAAAGAACTCAGGATCAAGAAGAATTTTGGCAAAAGCCAATAGTTGGGTGCAAGCTATCAGCTACTGTAACTAGTACTCAGGACAGTGTAAATACATATAAGGATTCTGGAATTCAAATTCCTGACTTGCTCTATGAATGTCGGAATGATATACACTGCCTGAGGAACTTACAAATAAGTGCAAAACAGAATCGACTAAAAACCTGGATGGCCCTGTGGGTCTTAAGAAGAATTTGGCAACAATTGATGGAAGAGGCAGTGGACTGCCTTAAACAATGGGTTCATGGGAAACAAACTCAGGAAGTGGATAAAACTCTTGTCAGGCAACTAAACAACACAAGCGAAAAGGAAGTGCTTTGGACCTTAGTGCACCTATGGGAAAAGGCAGTCAAAGGATCAGGAAAAATGGAACTCGACCTAAATGGAGTTATCATGGCACTAGACATGGGACAGCAGATTAAAGTCAAAATGCTGCTAGACTCAGGATGCACTATGTCATGCATCAACAACCAATTTGTGGAAAAACACAGCCTTGTAAAGCAATGACTTGTTCAAGCGGTACTGGTCTATAATGCAGACAGAACCACCAATGCTATGGGCAACTTGGAATACATGACACAGTTCCAGTTGACCCTTGGGAAGCATATGGAGATACTCAAATGCGGAGTAGCATGGCTAGGAAAAACAGATTTATTCCTGGGACACAAATGGCTTGAATGACACAATCCTATGATCAATTGGAAGATGGTGGAAGTAAACTTTAACTGCTGTCCAGGATCTTGTTGGAAGTCATCATTGGTACAGGAACCAGAGGACAAGATGGACGCATCACAAATGCTGGCATCTGGGGAGAAATTATTGGCAGTATACATCAGAGACCCAGAGTTACAGATATGAGCATTTGCATCTAAAGCCACAGAGATAGCAGCAAAGGAGGCAGCCCATGTGAAAGAACAGTCTATCAAGGAATGGGTCCCTAGGCACTACTGGAAACACTGCAAGGTGTTTGAAAAGGAGACATTCAATGAGCTACTGCCTAGATGGAAATGGGACCATGCCATAGAACTAATTCCTGGATGCAATCCTGTGGACTGCAAGATTTACCCTCTCAACCAGAACAAGCAGGAGCAGCTTGACGAGTTTCTAAAAGAAAACCTGGACACCAAATGCATCCAACCCAGTAAATCACCAATGGCATCACCCTCCTTCTTCATTAAAAAGAAGGACAGGAAACTCAGGCCAGTTCAGGACTACCGAAAACTCAACAAGATGACAGTCAAAAATTGTTATCCGCTTCTGCTCATTGGAGAGCTGGTAGACAAACTCTTGCAGGCAATGGTCTTTTCCAAAATGGATGTCCAATGAGGATACAACAATGTCTGGATTAAAGAAGGTGATGAATGGAAGGCAGCATTCAGAACTAACTGTGGATTGTTCGAACCACTAGTTATGTTCTTTGGACTTACAGATTCACCAGCCACTTTCCAGACCATGATGAATGACATATTCCAGGTAGAGATTGCTGAAGGATGGGTCATCATTTACATGGACAACGTCTTGGTGTTCTCAAAGAACAAAGAGGACCATGTCAAACAGGTTAACCAGATACTGGCTAAACTCAAGGAGCACAAGTTGTCACTTAAGCCAGAAAATGTTTCTTTGATCAGGACAAAATCAACTTCTTAGGAGTCATGATCAGCAAAGACTCTATCCAGATGGAGGAGGGAAAGGTCCAGGCAGTGACAGAGTGGCCCAAACATACATGTAAACGAGACGTCCAACAGTTCCTGGGTTTTATCAACTTCTATTGGCAGTTTATCAAGAATTTTGCCAAGCTGGCAAAGCCTCTCACCATGCTTACCAGAAAAGGAGAATGGAAGTGGATGGAGTTTCAGGATTTCAAAGACACTATTGCTCAGAAGGTCACACTGCAGATACCTAGTGAAGATGGGCAGTTCAAGGTAGAAGTTGATGCATCAGACTTTGCCATAGGAGGGATCTTGTCTCAGGAAACAGATGAAGGAGTTTACCAGCTGGTGGCCTTTATATCAAAATCACTGAATGATGCAGAACGGAACTATGAGGTGTACAAGAAGGAGATCCTCATAGTTATTCATGCATTTTATGAATGGGCCCACTATCTCAAAGGCACCAAGAAGATGGTAGAGGTTCTAACAGGTCATCAGAACCTCACATATTTCCAGAAACCTCAAAATCTGAACCGATGACAGGCCTGGTGGATTACTGACCTTTAGGATTACAACTTTGTCATCAAGCACCAAGCAGGGAAGGCAAACCAAAAAGCCAACATCTTATCTAGGAGGGCAGACCATCAGAATGGAGAGAAAGACAATCAGGTTGTCATCTTGTTAAAGGAACACCTATTCATGTGGGTTTTCAACAATGACAGGGCAATCAATGATATCATGAAGGATATCAGGGATGTGCCAGATCGACAGTGGGAAGAACAGGTCTTAAAAGGACTTCAGATGCAGGACAAGGACTACAAAAGGGAAGGGAAACTCATCACCTGGAAGGGACACATCTACATGCCAGCAGTTGCAGCACTGCATGAGGATATAATTGCTATACACCATTCATGGGGACACTCAGGTATCACTAAAACTTTGGAGTCTCTCACACAAAACTTCTGGTGGCCCAACATGCAGGCAGACATAGAACGATACATCCCAGGATGCAAGACCTGCCAGAAGGCCAAACCTGACAGACAGGCACGAGCAGCACCCCTGGTACCAAATGAGGTCCTGACAGAACCTTGGGACATCATATCGGTTGATTTCATGGGACCACTACTGGAATCCAAGGGGAACAACATGATCATGGTTGTAGTAGATCGTTTCACAAAGAAATCATACTTCTTGCTGACAAAGTCAAATATCACCTCTCAGGGCATCACTATGTTATATCAAGACCCCATCTTCAGGGAACATGGGATTCCACAAAAAGTCATCAGTGACAGAGGACCACAATTTGTGTCCAAGTTCATGGATGACCTCTATGGGATGCTAGGAATCACAGTGAATAGGTCAATAGTGTATCACCCTCAAACAGATGGTCAAACAGAATGGGTCAACCAAGAGGTCAAGGAGTTCTTGACTATGTTCATTAACAACCAGCAAGATAATTGGTTGGATTGGTTATCTGTGGCACAGTTTTGCCATAATGACTGAGTACATTCAGCAACTGGTTTCACCCCCTTCTTCATGAATTATGGCAGACATCCAAACAAAGGATTGGACCCGACTTACGCACCCAAAGTGATTGCAGTGGAGCAACTGGCAAAAGAAATTGAGGCAGTTCATGAGACAGCTAAAAGATCTCTGGAGAAAGCTGCCCAGGTTATGAAAACATGATATGACAAACACCACACACAGGATTACTATAAACAGAATATGACAGCCTATATGATGCATGTGGGAATGGATTAGATCAGCAAGATGCTGAGCCTGGATGGTGGGTCCATGATAGGGATCTATGGCAATGCCATGCCCATGGGATGGGTGCTGAACTAGTGGTGCAATGTTAGGACACTGAACAATAGCAAGACTGTGGAGCTGAGGATGGCTGATGGGCATGTGTGTATATGGTTAGATGGGAGTGGAGTCTGTTGCCATGTGTTATGAGCATACCTCATGCCCCTATCATTTTACAGTAACGACGTCAATATGACTTATGAAGAGATGGACTAGAGGAGTCGGGATATGTTTTTCTTTTCTTTTCTTTTTATCTTTTTATTTGCACTCAAACATTTAGATACGAGGACTAGGATGAGACGCCACTAGGATGGGAAGTCTATGCGAAAGCTGCAGCCCTTATATGGAAGGTGGTTAAGTCAGCATCGGCTATGGGACTAGACCAAATGCCAACTTAGGAGATGGCCCGAAGACAGGCCTATGCCATGATAGGATACATGAGCGACACAGGAATGCCTAGAGGTACCAAGGACTTGGTACTGGCATCGGCAGGAATGGCTGATAGCGCTATACAATAAAGCGCTGCCATATATGGAGAGATTGGGCTGGGTATGGTCATATGGGTGCAGACATCGGTGGCTGCGCTTCTCCTCTTATTGTGAGGGGTTATAGCTGCGCGTGAGTGGCGCACAGACCAGGAAGAGACTTTATAAGGGCTGTAGTTTAGTGTAGACATCCCTTAAGTCTCTAGATAGTTTCTGTCACCTAGACATTACTATAGAGCAATCAGAATCGTCTTTGGCCTAGCAAGCCATCACTGTGGGACATTGTAAGGGTTATGTTTAGGGACCTCCTAACATAATCTAGAGACTTACCATTCTACCCTGTTGGTCGTATAGCACTGAGTACTATTTACTCGTCGCTGCTCACTGCGTCAACAGCCTAGTTTTTACTGAGAGGAAGTAATCGCGTAGCCCGCATCCTCTCCAGGCGACATCAACATCAACAGCACTACTCACTGTCAACGGGCACTGTTTAAGTGTCCTCAATATGCCCCATTGGGCCTGATGACAAACCCTACTTGGGTAGTCTACACAAAGTAGCAGGAGAGAGTACTAGTGCACTGGGAGAGCGTAG
Source organism: Amanita molliuscula (assembly GCA_023014405.1). Taxonomy (NCBI): domain Eukaryota; kingdom Fungi; phylum Basidiomycota; class Agaricomycetes; order Agaricales; family Amanitaceae; genus Amanita; species Amanita molliuscula. Next base: position 207,019 of record JAEBUP010000070.1, read on the forward strand.
GCTACGCAAGCCACAGACGTGCCCTGGGTATAGTACACTGCTATTTCAGAAAAGCTCAGGAATGAGCAAGGATATTTGATTTACGTTGTGTATCAAGGCTGATACAAGGTTCCTCACACACTCCCTGTACAAGCAACCCTACCTGACTTCGGGTTGATAACTTGGCACAAAGATAGTGAGGTGAATTGCCAGGCACACGTATTTTGATAGCTTGTGGACCCACAACGCTGCAGACAGTAACCCTCTTGTTTCCCAAGAGGCATCATCGACAGGCGCAGACTACTTCTGGACAGCCAGAAGAATGGACCGATTGTCAGTGGAGGGCCTGAAATCAGTTGAAGATTTTTGTTTTAGGAACACACATATGAGAAGAGCCATGCGTTGCTCATTCAACTACATATTACCGCACGCCCAGGTGACACTTTCAGAGATTGGATGCATCTTCGAAGCAGACTGGGTTACTGATGGCGACAAGGTTTCTATTAAACCTACTGAGATTACCGGCGATACTATTTACCACTGTTACGATAACCACATATGATTGTGGTGGGCGTTCTTGAAAGAAAAACATCAAGAGAAGTGCGCACGTGTGCAAAAGATGATCCGGCAACAAGAAGCCGAGGAATTACGAGTTCAGACAGAGGCATGGGATGCCTTACTAGAACAACGAGCAGCAAAACGAACTGCATTACGGGCAACCAAAGCCCTTGAAAGAGCACACAGGGAATACTTAACCCTGAGAAATTTACTGAACAACACGTTCAAAGGGGACACATCCAGTCCCATATGGAAAGCCCTGATGGATTCAAAATATAACCAGTGGCTTATGATTATTATCAATGGACAAAAGGCTATCCAAACTTCAGGAATAGCACCACACACTATACAATACGAGTGCCATGCCAAAGAACTGTATGAGCATGAAGGCATGAGAATGGACCATGACAACTGGAGTGCGTTAATGCATGCATTAAAAGGAAATATACATGGAGAGCAACCAGCACGCAAAGTCGCAGCGGCAGCTCAGATTACACTGGAAGGAGAAACCTTGTATGGATGTCCAACGATTAATGAGTGGGGACGAAACAATCTACACCCACAACTGGCAGGATACTGTTACCTTTGGTTAATAAAGGAACGGTATTGGAATGAATACAAATGGCCAGCATATCCTACACTCCAAGAAGTAAACAAATGGGCTCCTGAATTAAGAAACCAATATCAACCCATATACTGGAGGCAAACAAAGGGGTGCCATGACATGTGGCATCTTGTCCGGGTATCGGGAGGAACTCTTGGCTGGTCATGAGTAAAAGAAATGTTGCAGGAAGGCAATGGGTCACACCGACTTGGGGCTTTCAGGTTCACAGCTCAAATGGCAGAACAGGTGTACAGAGCAATGAACGGGTGGGAGCAGCACTGGAGTAACTCCAGAACCATCCGACCTTGTTCCCCAACTAGACCAGCAGCAGTCAGGACAACCCAAGAAGAGGCAATAGACAGGCAAATTGAAAATCGACAACAAGCAGTCACAGACATAGGTCTAGCCATTGCAGATATGATGAAAGAGTATCAAAAGTCGAATCAGTCAGAGCCTAGTCCTCTCACAAAGGCAGAAATGCCTGATTTCTACAAAGGAGATCCATGAATGGTGGATGGATGGTTACACCAGATGGAAATGTATTTCATGCTGGCAAACAAGATAGAAGATCGTCAAAAAGTCCCAATTTGCCTAAACAGAATTAAAGGCGGGAAAGGGGACAGAGTGACAGACTGGAGTGGGGTGAAACTCAAAGCATTTCAAGAAGCGCAACAGGAGTTTCAGAACAAACAAAATACTGTTGGATGGAGTCCAGAATTAGATTGGGCTCAACTAAATACAGGGGAAATCACAGATGATGGAAATTGGATGAGGCAACCTCTAGCAAACCAATTCCCGTTCACAGACTGGATGGATTTTAAAGCACAAATGCACAAATTCTTCATGTCAACTGAGACAAAAGAAAAGGCTATCAAGGCCTTACTACAACTACAATAGGGAACGATGATAGTGGAGGACTACATCATCAAGTTCAATTCCCTCATCTCATTAACAGACTGGAATGATCAGGCATTAATCTCGCAGTTCCGGAATCACCTTGATCCAACACTAGGCAGGGAATTAATTCGACATGGAGGCCTGGCGGATAACGCCACTTTGCAACAAATTCAAACAACAGTAACGGTGCTTGCACGAGCTTGGAGAAAGGCTGACGAAGCCTACAAGTTCCCTGAAACACAAAGGGAATATAAGGGACAAACACCGAATCAGCCTCAGCAAAATCATGCACAATCCCCTCTGGAAACCTCAAAAACCGAAAGGGATCATAACGCTATGGACATAGACAGAACAATCATCTGTTTTAATTGTAAAAAGAGAGGACACTCTGGAGAAGAGTGTAGGGCACCAGAAAGGATGGTGACATGCTATAATTGTGGAGAAGACGGCCACACAGTACTAGCTTGTACTACACAAAGAAAAAACATGACAGGCCAAAGGGCCATACGAACTATCATTGCTAAAAATATAACAGCAACAGCGGGAGCTAGGAAAGCTCAAGGGGCTGGCGAAACACCAGCAAAGGAGCACTTGGCGCCGCTAACTACTCAGAATCCAGAAAGTGATAAAAATGAATATAAAGACTCCGAAATCAAATTACAGACACTACTGTATGAATGTAGTGGGAGTATACATCACTTAAGAAATCTACGAGTAAGCGCTAAGCAAGGGGAATGCCTAAAAGCTTGGACCATGCAGTGGATGTTAAGGAGAATTTGGGAGCAGCCCAAACAAATGGCGGTGGAATGTCTACAACAATGGGTAGACAATAAACGGGTAAAAGAGGTGGACGAACAGCTAGTGGATGAGTTAAACACCATGACAGAAGTGGACGCCATGTGGAACCTAGCGCACTTACAAGAAAAAACGGTGCAAGGAACTGGCTATAATGAGATCGACCTAACAGGGGTCATTACAAAGATGGACAGATCAAAGAGTGTCCGCATCAAAATGTTGCTGGATTCCGGTGCAACTGGAATGTGTATTAGCACCGACTTTGTGGAAAAACACCAGATAGCGAAATGACGCTTGGTCCGACCAATTCCCATGTACAACGCGGACAGAACAAAAAACTCGAGAGGCACCTTAGAATACATGGTGAAAATAAAACTACACATCGGTGAATATGAGGAGGTCATTGAATGCGCAGTAACACATCTATCAAAAACCAGCATCTTCTTAGGTTTCGATTGGTTGAGGAAACATAACCCAACCATTAACTGGAAGAAGCAGACACTAGAGTTTAACCGCTGTCTGGGCACTTGTTGGAAGGGTTCCTCTGTCCAAGAACCAGAGGACGAAATGGATAGAACAGAGGACCTCGAAGCAGAGGACAAACTATTGGCAGTCCACATTGGGGAACCAGAACTCAACGTCAGAGCATACGCGTCAACGGCCACAAAGATAGCTGCAGAAGAAGCAGAAAAAACTAAAAAACAAACTCTGGAGGAGGCAGTCCCCAGACATTATCTAGGACATCGAAAAGTCTTCGAGAAAGAAACTTTCGATGAACTACCACCAAGGCAGCGATGGGATCATGCTATTGAGTTGATCCCTGGGTCTAACCCAGTCGACTGCAAAATTTACCTGCTAAACAGGGATGAACAGCAGCAACTGGATGAATTTTTAAAGGAAAACTTGGACTCTGGACAGATCCAGCCAAGTAAATCACCTATGGCATCACCTTTCTTCTTTGTCAAGAAGAAAGATGGGAAACTACGACCAGTACAGGACTACCGGAAATTAAACGAGATGACGATAAAAAATTGATATCCACTCCCACTCATCGGAGAGCTGGTCGACAAATTATCACAGGCAAAAGTCTTCTCTAAGATGGACATTCGTTGGGGTTACAACAATGTGTGCATCAAGGAAGGAGATGAATGGAAGGCGGCATTCCGAACCAATAGAGGGCTCTTCAAGCCTCTAGTCATGTTTTTCGGACTGACAAATTCGCTGGCAACATTCCAAACTATGATGAACAATATATTCCGAGTCGAGATAGCGGAGGGATGGGTCATCATTTACATGGACGACATACTCCTATTCTCTAAAAATCAGGCAGAACATACGGTACAGGTCAACCATATATTGGCAAAGCTAGAAGAGCACAAACTATCATTAAAACCAGAAAAGTGCTTCGACAGAAAAGAAATGGACTTCCTTGGAGTCGTCATCAGTGAAAACTTGGTTCGAATGGAATCTGCAAAAGTAAAAGCAGTAACCGAGTGGCCAACGCCTACGTGCAAGAAGGAGGTCCAGCAGTTCTTGGGCTTTGTCAACTTCTACAGGTGTTTTATAAAAGACTTCGCCAAGTCAGCGAAACCTCTAACTTGCCTTACTGGAAAAGACGAGTGGAATTGGATGGAGCTACAGGACGTAGCTTTCAGAAAGATAAAAGAAACTATTGCAGAAGAAGTGGTACTGAGGATTCCCAATGAGGATGGACAGTTTCGAGTAGAGGTGGACGCCTCTGACTTCGCCATTGGGGGAATCTTATCACAGCAAACAGAAAACGATGTATGGAAGCCTGTGACTTTCATTTCAAAATCCCTAAATGACACCAAGTGAAACTACGAGATCTATGACAAGGAGATGCTCACAGTCATGCATGCCTTTTATGAATGGTCCCATTATCTCAAAGGGGCCAAACATACAGTCGAAGTTCTGACAGATCACCAGAACTTAACCTACTTTAGAAAAGCGCAGAATCTTAATTGACGGCAGGTGCGATGGGTGACGGACTTGCAGGAGTACAATTTCGTCATAAAACACAGAAGCAGGAAGTCCAACATGAAAGTGGACTTACTGTCATGGCGAGCAGGACACACTCACGGGGAAAATGATAACGAAGGGGTGGTTCTACTGAAGGAACACCTCTTTGTATGGGTATTTGATGATGATCGAGCAATAGATGACATCATGAAAGACATCAGAGATGTGCCCAAGCGGCAGTGGGAGACACAGGTTGTCGATGGCCTTGAAAAAGTCGATGGAGAATACAAATTTGAAAAAGGACTTGTCACTTGGAAGGGACGAGTTTACGTACCGGCAGTCGTGGCATTGCGAGAGGACATCATCGCAATACACCATTCTTGGGGACACTCAGGTGTTGCAAAAACACTGGAGTCTTTGACGCGAAATTTCTGGTGGCCCAACATGCGAAAAGACATTGAACGCTACATTCCTGGCTGCGAGACTTGCCAGAAAGCAAAGCCAGACAGGACCGCATGTGCAGCACCACTCTGACCAAACGAAGTTCCCTCAGAACCATGGGAGGTCATATCAGTTGACTTCATGGGACCGTTGCCAGAGTCAAAAGGCAACGACACAATAATGGTGGTGGTGGACAGGTTCACCAAGAAATCATACTTCTTGCCAACAAAAAAGGAAATCACATCGCAAGGGACAGCGATGCTATTCAGAGAGCAACAGGGGGCCTCAGTTTGCCTCAAAATTCATGGACAATTTATATGGGATGTTGGGGATTAAGGCCAACAGATCAACAGCCTACCATCCCCAAACAGATGGACAAACCGAATGGGTGAATCAGGAGGTTAAAGAATTCCTGACAATATTCGTGAACAACCGACAAGACAACTGGAGCAACTGGCTGTCTGTGGCCCAATTTTGCCACAATGATCATGTTCACTCAGCAATGGGATTCACCCCGTTTTTCATGAACTATGGACGACACCCCAGCAAGGGGTTGGACCTGACTTACACACCAAAAGCGGTAGCGGTGGAGCAGCTTGCCAAGGAGCTGGAGGACATACATGCAAAGGCAAAGAAAGCCTTGGAAAAGGCTGCTCAAATTATGAAAGAGCACTATGACATGCATTGCCAGGAGGCGCACGAGTATAAACCTGGGGACAAGGTTTATCTCAGTACAGAAAATTTACCAGTTATTCAAGCAACTAAGAAGCTCGATGGCAAATTTGTCGGTCCATTGGAAGTTCTTGCCAAAGTTGGCGAATCATCTTACAAACTAAGAATCCCAGCATCCTGGAGAGTCTACAATGTCTTCAACAAAGTCTTGTTGAAGCCATACAGGGAACCGGATTTCCCAAGGCAAAAAGAAAAAGCAGCAGCACGCAAGGATGTGCAGATGGTTGAAGAGTCCCAGGAGGACGAATATGAAGTTGAAGAAGTAATGGACAGCCGCATCAGTGGATGCCAGGGAGGGAGGTTGGAATACCTCATCAAATGGAAAAATTATCCAGTGGAGGAATCCACTTGGGAACCAGCAGGAAATGTGGCTAACGCAATGGCCTTAGTCAAAAAATTCCATAAAGAGAATCCAAAAGCACCTAAGTACATCCATAACATGAAAAATGGAAAGGTGTATATCAAGTTTACAGAAACCATCCCTCGACCAACCCCTAGTGTGCCAAGGCACAAACAAAGTTGAGGGACTCATTGGAAGGATAAAAGACTTTTCGGCTGGGACGATGGCCAGTTCGGACCACAATATCTAGAAAATATGGAGCGCAGATGGCACGCTTGGAAGGGGACCCAGAAGGCAATTATGGAGCTTCCAGATGACACCGATGGGATGTTCTCCAGAAACCTGGAGCATGGCAGGTGGTCACCCATGCTTGATTTCCCAAAAAGGGGAGAAAAAGAAGAATTGGAGGAGGAGTGCAGAGTGCATGAAAGAGACACTGAGTGTCTTCAAAAGAAAATTTTGAAAAAGACAGAGACCTTAGCAGCTGCCAAGGAAAGCAGCGAATCAGAAGACGAAAGACAGAAAAGAATCAAGGGTGTAGTATGCTCTGCAAAGAAACCAGTCCAGTGGAAAACCACTGTCGCCGACGAAGAAGACGTTGATTCAGAATGATCAGGCTTAACACCTGAAGAACAGACAGAGTGGTTGAACCGCTTCTATGAAAGAATGAAGAAAGATCCACACTATGTGGACTCTGTAACTTCAACCTCTCAGGATGCGAGGCCTTAAGGGGGGGGTGATGTTATGAGCATACCTCATGCCCCTATCATTTTACAGTAATGACGTCAATATGACTTATGAAGAGATGGACTAGAGGAGTCGGGATATGTTTTTCTTTTCTTTTCTTTTTATCTTTTTATTTGCACTCAAACATTTAGATACGAGGACTAGGATGAGATGCCACTAGGATGGGAAGTCTATGTGAAAGCTGCAGCCCTTATATGGAAGGTGGTTAAGTCAGCATCGGCTATGGGACTAGACCAAATGCTGACTTAGGAGATGGCCTGAAGACAGGCCTATGCCATGATAGGATACATGAGTGACACGGGAATGCCTAGAGGTACCAAGGACTTGGTACTGGCATCGGTGGGAATGGCTGATAGCGCTATACAATAAAGCACTGCCATATATGGAGAGATTGGGCTGGGTATGGTCATATGGGCGCAGACATCGGTGGCTGCACTTCTCCTCTTATTGTGAGGGGTTATAGCTGCACGCGAGTGGCGCACAGACCAGGAAGAGACTTTATAAGGGCTGTAGTTTAGCGTAGGCGTCCCTTAAGTCTCTAGATAGTTTCTGTCACCTAGACATTACTATAGAGCAATCAGAATCGTCTTTGGCCTAGCAAGCCATCACTGTGGGACGTTGTAAGGGTTATGTTTAGGGACCTCCTAACACCATGCCCCCTTTATGGATGAAGGGTTTTAGCTGTGCACAGACCAGGAGACTTTGTATAAGTAGGGAGTTGTTTCTTAACTTAGGGCCCTTAAGGCTTTAGGTGGTTTATATGCTACAGCACATCTTGTGTAAGGCTATAGCCCCTTGAGTAATCATTGGTTTCATCTCTGGACTAACTTGTCCACACTATAAGGGTTTCTGTTGGTGTGTTTAGGTGTGTCCTAACAACCTGCCCATTTGGTGCCCATTTCTCCCATGGACCTGGAGTAAGCTCATCACTGTGTCTCTAGTTATCACTGTTGACTTAGAACTGAACTGAAGGCATTGTCCATAACAGGTTCTGGTTAGCAGCAATAACATTCTTTGCCAATTGCTAAGAAATTGATGTGGGCCAGTCCTGGAGATACGGAGAGTTTCATCTTTTGTCCCTATTATGAAGCCATTTCTATTTCATACATAACATGTCTCAAGTGTACAATAAGGGTAGAAAATGGAACCCTGCATATCTCCAGAACTGGACCACTAATTTTAGCTATTGTATGGATGACTATCTATAGTTTATGTAAGGGCAGTGCACAGACATTCAGATAATGTATTGTATTTATATGTGATACTAGTTAAAAATGACAGGTATTAATGGGCATCATACATCAGCAGTGAGCATTGATAATTGAGCATCAAGAATGGGCATATTTATTATGCAATGGGCAATGGGTGCTGGCCAGCATGGAATTTGTTAAGAATGTACAATTTCTATTTTCTTTTTCTTTTTCTTTTCTTATATAAGTGGATGTATATGGGAAGGGCATGATGTGTACATGAGGCAAGTAGTATATACAGTGACCTGCAAAACTGTTGCAATGGTTGGCAATTTTGAAGGGATTGACAACTGCTGCAATGATAAAATTGGGAGAAAATAGGGTAAAATTACATATCATAGTGTAGACCCTTGGCTACATTTTGAGCCCTTATCTATGTAGTTTCACCCTCTGGTTCATGAGATAAGAATTATTTACTGGGGGGACTGTTACAAACAGAAAACACACAACACAGTAATGACATCAATGACAATTATGAAGGCATGGACTTGTAGAGGCAGAGGATATTTTTCATTTCTTTTTATCTTTTTCTTTGGACTCAAACAATAGACTACAAGGGCTGGACAACAAGACGCAATGAAGGAGATACCATGTTAGCACTGCAGCCCTTATTAGGAAGGTGGTGAGGTAAGCATCAGCTATGGACATAGACCAAGTGCCAATGGGACACAGCCTGATGATGGGCCTAGTGTTAGGACACACCTAAACACTAACTCTAGGAAACCCTTATAGTGTCGGACTGTTAGTCCAGAGATGAAACCAATGCTATTAGGGGCTATAGCCTTACACAAGACGTGTTGTAGCATATAAACCACCTAGAGCCTTAAGGGCCCTAAGTCAAGAAACAACTCCCTACTTATATGGAGTCTCCTGGTCTGTGCACAGCTAAAACCCCTCATCCATAAAGGGGGTGCAGCAACAGACTCCACTCCCATCTAACCATATACGCATGTGCCCATCAGCCATCCTCAGCTCCACAGTCTTGCTATTGTTCAGTGTCCTACATTCCACCACTAGTTTGGTGCCCATCCCATGGGTGTGGCATAGCCATAGATCCTTATCATGGACCCACCATCCCAGCTCAGCATCTTGCTGACCTCATCCATTCCCATGCATGTACAGGCTGCCATCATTGGGCTGTCATATTCCATTTATGGCACTCCTAGTCTTCATGTGCTGCTAAGTCCCAGAGCCTTGTCTGCCCATCCATAAATCTTGAATAAATAGGGATAAATCCCAAGAGCCTTCAATCTGCCAATCCTGTGCATAAATAAAGCCAGGTGCATAGTCGTCAAGTCATCATTACTGATGTATAGGTTTTCCATATGCTGCCAAGGGTTCCTGGGCCTTCTTTGAGTTGTCCTATCAATGGAAGTTGTTGGTTCCTGTATGGTCCCTAACCCCTTCCTAGGGTTGCACTTAGGGGCTCCTCTCCAGCTCATAACATGTCCCTCTCCTCAAGACTTCGCGTCCCAAGAAGTTGATGCAACTGCATCCATGTAATGTGGATCTGCCTTCATTTTCTCCAAGAAGCATTGGCACTTCTCTTCCCTCTCCTCGGGGGTAACCGATCCAGTTTTAAAACTTAGAGGTCACAAGCCTTGTCTGCTCCTCAAAGTAGGACTTGCTGATCATCCTCGGCCATGTGTCACAGTTTTATGACTTGTAGGTCATGATCCTTCTTGTGATCCATTGACTGATCCAGTTTTACAACATGGTGGTCATGAATTCCTTCCCTCTTGATGCCTCCAAGACTCCTGTTGTTGCTGATCTTTCTGCTGGGGAATTAAGCATGGCTTCTGGCCACCATGCTCTCTAAGGTCCCAAGAGAATGCCCCATCAGTGTCATTGTCTCCTGGAAGGGCATAAACTTTCACCTGCTCTCCTTTCCAAGTGCGCCATTTTTGTCCAAACTTGCCATCCTCCCAGCCATAGAGTTTCCATGGTGCCCGAGTCTCTGTGAAATTGGTATATCAAGTGAAGTCCTCTGACCAGACTTCTCTAAGCCTCCTGGGTGCACTGGGGTTTTCCCTGTGGAATTTCTTTACTATGGCATGTGCATTCACTGCGTTATCTGCTGATTCCCATGTGGATTCCTCCACTGGATAGTTCGTCCACTTGATGAGGTACTTGAGTTTCCCTCCTGCACATCTGCTGACTCAGCTGTCTAGAATTTCCTCAACCTCATATTCTGAGTCCTTCCCAGATTCCTCTGTCATTTGTGCTTCCTTGCACAAAGCAGCTTTCTGCTGCTGCCTAGGGAATTCTGGCTCTCAATAGGGTTTCAACAGGACCTTGTTGAACACATTGTAGACTTTCCACAATTTGGGTACCTCCAACCGATATGTGGATTCCCCCACTTTAGCAATGACCCTGAGCAGTCCCACAAACCTCCCATTGAGCTTCTTGGTTGCTCGAATCACTGGTAGGTTCTCAGTCCTGAGATAAACTTTATCACCTGGTTGATACTGATGTGCTTCAGTGCAATGCTGTCATAGCATGTCTTCATAGCCTGGGCTGCCTTTTCCAGAGACCATTTGGCTATTTTGTGGACCTGTTCAATTTCCTTGGCCAGTTGTTCTATGGCAACCACCTTTGGTGCATATGTCAGATCTAGACCTTTATTGGGATGGCATCCATAATTCATGAAGAATGGTGTGAACCCAGTTGCTGAATGCACTTGGTCGTTGTGACAGAACTGAGCAACTGAGAGCCAATCCGACCAATTGTCTTGTCGGTTGTTAACAAACATGGTCAAGAACTCCTTGACCTCTTGATTGACTCGCTCTGTTTGTCTGTCCATTTGTGGATGATACGCTGTCGACTGATTTGCTTTTATTCCAAGCATCCCATAAAGGTTGTCCATGAATTTTGACACAAACTGTGGTCCCCTATCACTGATGACTTTCTGGGGAATCCCATGTTCCCTAAAGATATGATCCTGGTATAGTAAGGCTATGCCTTGGGAGGTGAGGTTGGACTTTGTCAGCATGAAATATGATTTCTTCGTGAATCGATCTACCATGACCATGATCATGTCATGTCCTTTGGATTCCAGTAAGGGTCCCATGAAGTTGACAGAGATAATATCCCAAGGTTCCACCAGGACCTTGTTTGGTACCAAGGGCACAGCATGTGCTTGTCAATCTGGTTTGGCCTTCCAGCAAGTCTTGCATCTGGGGATGTATCATTTGATGTCAGTCTGCATATTGGGCCACCAAAAGTTCCTTGTCAGGGATTCTAGAGTTTTTGCCACACCCAAGTGTCCCCATGAGTGGTGTATGGCAATGATGTCTTCTCTAAGTGCCACTACTGCTGGCACATAGATGCATCCCTTCCAGGTAACAAGTTTTCCTTCCCTCTTGTAGTCCTTGTCCTGTGTCCTAAGTCCCTTCAAAACCTGTTGTTCCCATTGCTGTTCTGGCATGTCTTGGATGTCTTTCATAATATCATCTATTGCCCTGTTGTCGTCGAAGACCTGCACAAATAAGTGCTCTTTTAGTAAGATGATGCCCTGGTTGTCTTCCTCTCTGTTTCAGTGGTCTGCCTGCCTAGATAGAATGTCGGCTTTCTGATTAGCCTTCCCCACTTGGTGTTTTATGACGAAATTATAATCCTGGAGGTCGGTAATCCACCTGGCCTGTCGTCAGTTCAGATTCTGAGGTTTCCTGAAGTACATGAGGTTCTGGTGATCTGTTAGAACCTCCACTGTCTTTTTGGCACCCTTGAACTTGTAGAATGTGTGCATGACCACAAGCATCTCTTTGTCATACACCTCATAGTTCCATTCCACATCGTTTAACAACTTTGAGATAAAGGCCACTGGTCAATAGACTCCTTCTTCCATCTGTTGGGACAATATTCCTCCTATGGCAAAGTCTGATGCATCCACTTCTACCATAAACTGCCCATCCTCATTTGGGATTCATAGTGTGACTTTTTGTGCAATAGTATCCTTGAGTTCCTGGAAAGACCAATCCTGGAACTCTGTCCACTTCCATTCTTCCTTCCCAGTGAGCATAGTGAGTGGCTTTGCCAATTTAGCAAAGTTCTCAATGAAATGTTGGTAGAAGTTGATAAATCCCAAGAATTGCTGAACGTCCCATTTGCATGTCAGCTTGGGCCATTCTGTGACAGCCTGGACTTTCCCTTCCTCCATCTGGATAGAGTCTGATCATGACTCCTAGGAAATCAATTTCATCCTGGTCGAAAAAGCATTTTTCTGGTTTGAGTGACAATTTGTGCTCCCCTAGTTTAGCCAGAATCTGGTTGACTTGTTTGATGTGGTCCTCTCTGTTCTTTGAGAACACCAGAATGTTGTCCATGTAAATGATGGCCCAGCCCTCTGCAATTTCTACCTGAAATATGTTGTTCATCATGGTTTGGAATGTGGCTGGTGAGTTGGTAAGTCCAAAGAACATAACCAGCGGTTCGAACAACCTGCAATTATTTCTGAATGCTGCTTTCCATTTGTCACCCTCCTTGATCCAGACATTGTTGTATCCCCATCAGACATCCATTTTCAAGAATACTGTCACCCGAGATAGTTTGTCCATGAGCTCTCCTATGAGCAGGGGGGGGGTATTGATTTTTGACTGTCATCTTGTTGAGCTTTCAGTAATCCTGAACTGGTCTGAGTTTCCCATCCTTCTTCTTTATGAAGAAAAAGGGTGAGGCCATAGGTGATTTACTAGGTCAGATGCGCTTGGTGTCCAGATTCTCTTTTAGAAACTCGTCGAGCTGTTCCTGCTCATTTCAGTTGAGAGGATAAATTTTGCAATCAACTGGGTTGCTTCCTGGTACCAATTCAATAGATGATCCCATTTCTGCCTAGGTGGTAGTTTGTCAAATGTCTCTTTTTCAAACACCTTGTGGTGTTTCCAATAGTGTCTGGGGACCCACTCTTCAATTGACTGTTCCTTGGCACCTGCTGCCTCCTTAGCAGCTATCTCTGTTGCTTTAGACACAAACACTCTGATCTGTAGCTCCGGTTCCCTGATGTGTACTGTGAGTAGTTTTTCTCCTGGCACCAGTATTTGTGATACATCCATCTTGTCCTCAGGTTCCTGTACAGATGATGATTTCCAACATGCCCCTGCACAGTGGTTAAAATTAACCATGCTTGATTTCCAGTTAATGGTTGGATTGTGGCTGTTACAATTTCTTTCTCTAACACTCGTTTGTTACAACAGCCTTTCTTCACTTTGCTGCTACACTCTGTTATTCGTTTCATCTACCTGTTTCACCCCCTTGTTTCACTTCCTTTTATACTTCCCCATTGTCCTCCAGACAGTATATAAACCCACACATGTACTGTAGTTCTCTAGTTCCAACTTAGTTGAGTATTGCTCTCAATTGAATGATCCTCTTGCTCTCACCTTCCACAACCGCTCAAGCTACCTTCCTTGTTGTCTAGCACAGCGTTGAGGTCTACTTTGTCCATTGACTGGGATTAGACCAAGACTCTAGTCATCACTATCGACCTTGTAACAAACTGAGGGCATCAACCTCAACATAAGTTGGAACTCACCAAACTGCTTAGTGCATCGTCACTAGCCAGACAATATAGATCCGAAACGACCCGAAACCAGACTCTCTAGCCAGAGACCACCGAACAAATCCTTTCTCTATAAAGGAACATATTACCTAGAAGGACAGGAGCTCTTTTTCTTGACACTACATAAGTGTTGGGAATTTCGAGGAGTAGGAAAGAAACAGAACACCCCAGTATCCAACGAATACTTTGAAGGGGATTATACTGAAGGAGACAAAAACTCACTACCTGGAAAACTTTGGGTTGAGTGGAGAAACGAACAAAAGGAACCAGAAGAAGAACCAGAACTATACTTCGAAAAACCCAAAGAGACTCTTTGGTGGGAAGAATACTGTGATGCCGAATTTGATTTTGATGGAACCGATCCATACTACGCTCTCCCTGAAAGGGCTATAGCCAGGTGGAACACCTTTTTAGAACAAAAACAGATTGAATACAAACTAGGAAACCCAAAACCTGAAACTGATGCCGAAACAGACACAAAACAAATGGCAACCAACACTGAAACCACTGACACCCCAAGGTGAGATATCAAACCAGTTTCAGCATGAATCTTCATAGGAGATCAGACCGAAGCCAGATCATTCATCAATTGGTTTAGTGACTTCTTTGCCATAAACACCCACAACTATGAGGGAAAACATGAAAAGAAAATAAGATATGTCCTCCAATGCCTAGGAAAGGAACTGGACGACTGGAAAGAGATAATTCACAATTGGCTGGATGAAAAAGATGGACTTGCCTGGGAAAATTATGACACCTTTGTCAAACAATTCCTTGAAGATTGGGGAGAAGTAAATACAGCAGTCAGGGTGCTAAATGAACTCACAAAATTACGAGTTGGAGGAGAAATCACCATTCCAATCTATGTCCGAAAATTCAGAATGCTCATAAGATCTTCTGGATTAACTGGAATCACCACCCAACTTCAGGCCTTTGTCCGAGGTCTACCCACTACCATTGTTGCCAAAATTCTTGAAGGACAAGGCGACTTTAAGGCTATTACAGATGCCTACAGAAAAGCCAAACAACTCAATGCAGCATGGGAAATGATGAAAGTGCTAGGAAAATCTGAAACAGGGCATCAATTTAATAAAACAGGAGGATCTAAGGCAGTCCATACCATGCCAATTGGATGTTTGACTGATGGACAACAAGAAGAATATATGCATGCTGGGAAGTGTTTTAGATGCTGAACCATCAGTCACTTATCCCGAAACTGCCTGAAGAAAGATACCATGAAGAATCCATCTCCCCCAGGATGATTCACCAGAACAATTACTGATGCCAAGAAAATTTGTGCAATGATTGCAGCGCTCAGCACTGAGGAATGAGACACTCTCCTCACCGACCTCAAAACTGAGGGTTTTTAAAGCAGAGGAACCAGAAAGCAGTTGGAACCTCCCGGAACAATTATGGACAGTTAGCACTCAACTCTGTAATAGTAAGATCAAATAATAATCAATGACTCTCAATAACTGTCCAATTGCCCAAATTACCTGCTGAAATATCTGCCCTTGTTGACTGTGGAGCAGAAGGAAACTTTATCGACGAAACCATAACAAAAACATTGAGCAAAGATGCATTAACCTGACCAATATGAGTCAAGAATGCCAATGGAACAGTTAATCTAAATGGCATGATCACACATAAAGTCAGAATCCTGTACCACATTGGAAATCAGCAAATTGAAACAAACTTCCTGATCACCAAACTGGGAGACCAGAAGCTCATATTCGGACTCCCCTGGTTAGAAAAACATGACACAGCAATAAATTGGAAAGAATGGTGGTAGGTACCCTGGGATGCTGCCTAGTGTAAAATATGTCAACAAACCCAACCCTACAAACTGGGGGATGGGAGTGCGAAGCACCACCTTAGTGCCTGATGTGTAATATGAGGGAGCACGATGGTGAATGAGAGTGTGTCTGAGGGCAAGCAAGGGTGCATGTCCCGGAAAAGTCCCAGCAGTCTTGTAGGAAATTGCTAGTAAAAACGAGGGGGGGGGAGCAGTAGAATGAGCCTCGAAATAGTTTGTTAATGGTTTATAATTGAAACTTCACTAATTGTCTTGTTGAATAAGTTTGGAGCCTCAGTTGCTATCAAATTGAACTTGGGTATGCTGAAGCCACTAAATTTGCAGTATAACTAGATATCGCAGGGAGAAACCCCATAAAATGCCGCAGGAGAATGCTAACAAAATGGTGAATGCTGGTCTGAACTGAGTGAGATTGACAAAGGGGGATCTTCTGATTCTAGTACCCTACTACTATATATATGTAATTCAAAATGTCAAGGCATGGATAACAAATTCTTCTGTATTGAAATGCAAAAGCCCATGAGGCCAGGGCACTGCCCTGCCTAATCCAACAGGCAACATGAAAAATAATGCTCCACATATTTCAAATAAAAAGATGAATTGGGAAATAAATCACCAATGTCTACACAGGGCATCTTCAGGCTTCAATTGGATATGTATACAGTCTAGGGGACTTGATCATTCTTTTAAGATTATGACAAAAGGAGAGCACTGGGCACTACGGAGAACAGCATTGTTATCGCTTGTCTTCAAGAGCGATTGATCCTATTTGAGGGGGTCGTTTTCATGTGTGAGAAGGTCTGGGCCAAAGATCTTGCATGTTGGAGTGGTGTTCAAGTTCCATAGGGAGGGAAACAACATGCCAAGTGGTTGTACAAGGGAGAATGCAATGGGCTGGAACCAGAAATGGATATAAGTGCCCTTGGCAGTCGAGTAGGGCATAATGGTTGATATCACATCCAATAACAAGGTAGGGTCCTCCTCCATCAATTTGTACATCCCATCCATCAGCGCAGACTTCAATAGATACTTTCCAAGCCAACTGTCCAACGCTGACTTCTGTTCCTGAGACAGAGGGTCTGACTGGTTCAAGATGCTCACACAATGTTAAAAGAGGTCCTCCCATGGGAATTCTCATCTGATTGAAGCAGGATACTGATAATGCACTAGTTGTCGCATAGGAATAATTAATTTTGGAGGGGGAGGTCAGATCGAAGGAATGCGAGGCCTCGAGTACCATCGATAATGTTGTGTTCCTGCATGATTCTACACAATCATCCACATAAATGGAAGCTGGGGGATACTTGAGGACTAAATCTTCTTCAGCATCAACTAGCTCTGGGACTGGTGATGACAATCTATCTGCTAAGGATCATGACTCGGTTTCTCTCATGCAATGATGGACTCCATTGACGGGCATTATGTTGTAGTGCAGACAAGGACAGGTTACTTGAATCCAAGCTGGTCACCACTCTTTATAGCTCTGACAATGCTATAGTGAATCGCGCCTAAACGATTATCTCTGTGCTGGCAATATTCTGCTGTGAGCCTCAGATACCTGCTCTTGAATTTACTCCTGATCGTCCCATTCAATTTGTACCTCAGATCCAGGTCACAGGTTACACAATTTTAAAAACAATTTCAAATGGCCATTTTGAGGCTACCCGATGTCTTACGAGTGCTCACGTTGAACCCAAAGTATCACTATTGTGCACTTTCTATGAAATTGAGAGCTCAAACTGCCTTGTTTAATATTGCACATCTTGAAATGGTCCCAGATTTCACTTGAGATCCAGCCCAGCCAGGTAGCACACTCATCAATGGACCCTTCGGTTTGATCATCTAACCCCAGAAAAACCAATAAGACAAATAGTGAAGAACCTAGATCAGGAAATTAATGAGTACTGGATCAGGGTTAAAACTTCAGCATCACAAGCACTAGAACATACACTACGCAAGGAAACCTCAACAACTCTACCAGACAAATATCAGGAATGGAAATCTACCTTTGAAAAAGCAGCTTCGGAATGATTCCCAATTAGG
Source organism: Amanita molliuscula (assembly GCA_023014405.1). Taxonomy (NCBI): domain Eukaryota; kingdom Fungi; phylum Basidiomycota; class Agaricomycetes; order Agaricales; family Amanitaceae; genus Amanita; species Amanita molliuscula. The sequence continues at coordinate 224,758 of JAEBUP010000070.1, forward strand.
CATGCATGGGACCATGCAATCGATCTCAAAACTGGATTTACCCCAAGAGTCAGCAAGATCTACCCATTATCAATAAAAGAACAATCATCCCTCAACGAATGGATCACTGAACAACTGGCTAAAGGATACATCAGACCGTCCAAATCCCCACAAGCCTCACCATTCTTCTTCATTGAAAAAAAGGAAAGTGGAGTGCTCTGACCATGCCAAGACTACCAATACCTAAATGAATGGACAATAAAAAACACATACCCACTACCACTAAACATGTACCATAGTTCTCTAGTTCCAACCCAGTCCAGTATTGCTCTCAATTGAACAATCCTCTCGCTCTCACCTTCCACAATTGCTCGAGCTCCCTTCCTCGTTGTCTAGTACAGTGTCAAGGTCTACTTTGTCCATTGACTGGGATTGGACCAAGACTCTAGTCATCACTGTCGACTCTGTAACGAACCGAGGGCATCAACCTTAACACATTGATTGCAAGCTTGTAGGACCACTTGAGGTGATAGAAAGGTTGGCATATCAGCCTATTGACTCAAAGTTCCAGTCTCCTGGAGGGTTTATAATGTATTCAATGAAGTGTTGCTCAAACTCTATTACAAATTGGTTTTTCCTTGTCAAAAAAGAAAGAAACTCGGTGCAAGGAGGCACAAATGATGGAGGAAAGTCAGGAGGATGAGTATGAAGTTGAAGAGATCCTGGATAGTTGAGTCAGTGAATGAGGAGAGGCCAGTTGGAATATCTAGTCAAATGGAAAAGTTATCTGGTGGAAGAATCATCATGGGAATTGGCAACAAATGTCTCCAATTTGGGCAATTAGTTAAAAAATTCCACAAAGAAAACCCCTCAGCCCCACAACAACTTGCTAATCAACACTTCCAATTCTGACTGTATGAAAATCACACTTGCCCTTGAGTACCTAAATGACTGTTTGGTTACCTTTTATCTGACTCACACAGACCATGCAGTACTTATGCCTCAAGGAGTCCTCATGGATGGTTTAGGGTGGCATGTACATGAGTCCTTATATAAGCTTTTAAACAATATAGATCTATTTGCATAAATATGGTTCTTAGTTATATACGTAGATATGTATACTTATATTTTGGTACTAGCAAAAGGTGGAAAGACAATAATATGCATAACAGCATACTCAAGCACATGCCTGTAACCTCAAGCTGAAATAATGTTTGAGCTTTTGCAATCAATCAAATCATATAGGAAAGGAATACATATTGGAAGGTAGTATACACATATTGAGCATAAGCAGATATCATCAACTATTCTTGATAGCACTGGTGCCACTTGCTACCATGAGCCATCTTGCTTAAATCCAACTCAAAAACTGGATGGGGGATGATCACATGCATCTTTGGTAACAGTAGCTGCTCTCTGCTACTTGGTGGTAGCCACATCAGTAAGCGAGCATGGGGTCCAGTAATCCAGCCAGTGTTGTGATTTACAGAAATATGGCTTCTCCAGTCCTCCTGAATGTTTTCAAAAAGCTGATAAGGTTCATGTAGTGCATGTTCATTTCTTGATGAAAATTTGATAACAGGAGTTGAATGGAGCACCTGAGTCTCAGCATTCCAGATGACAGTGTCCTTATCAGAACCTGATGCAATCCTCTTTCCATCTGGTGAAAAGGCAACTGATCTGACACAATGAGTGTGTCCTTTGAGAGGACTGCCCACTTGCACCCCAGTTTCAGCATCCCAGATGCAGACAGTTTTATCTCCAGAACCTGATGCAATCCTCTTTCCATCTGGTGAAAAGGCAACTGATCTGACATAATGAGTGTGTCCTTTGAGAGGACTGCCCACTTGCACCCCAGTTTCAGCATCCCAGATGCAGACAGTTTGATCAATAGAACCTGATGCAATCCTCTTTCCATCTGGTGAAAAGGCAACTGATGTGACAGAATCAGTGTGTCCTTTGAGAGGACTGCCCACTTGCACCCCAGTTTCAGCATCCCAGATGCAGACAGTTTTATCTCTAGAACCTGATGCAATCCTCTTTCCATCTAGTGAAAAGGCAACTGATCTGACATAATCAGTGTGTCCTTTGAGAGGACTGCCCACTTGCACCCCAGTTTCAGCATCCCAGATGCAGACAGTTTCATCTCCAGAACCTGATGCAATCCTCTTTCCATCTGGTGAAAAGGCAACTGATGTGACATAATGAGTGTGTCCTTTGAGAGGACTGCCCACTTGCACCCCAGTTTCAGCATCCCAGATGCAGACAGTTTTATCTCCAGAACCTGATGCAATCCTCTTTCCACCTGGTGAAAAGGCAACTGATGTGACATAATAAGTGTGTCCTTTGAGAGGGCTGCCCACTTGCACCCCAGTTTCAGCATCCCAGATGCAGACAGTTTTATCTTCAGAACCTGATGCAATCCTCTTTCCATCTGGTGAAAAGGCAACTGATGCAACATAATGAGTGTGTCCTTTGAGAGGACTGCCCACTTGCACCCCAGTTTCAGCATCCCAGATGCAGACAGTTTTATCTTCAGAACCTGATGCAATCCTCTTTCCATCTGGTGAAAAGGCAACTGATGTGACATAATCAGTGTGTCCTTTGAGAGGACTGCCCACTTGCACCCCAGTTTCAGCATCCCAGATGCAGACAGTATCATCTTCAGAACCTGATGCAATCCTCTTTCCATCTGGTGAAAAGGCAACTGATGTGACATAATCAGTGTGTCCTTTGAGAGGACTGCCCACTTGCACCCCAGTTTCAGCATCCCAGATGCAGACAGTTTGATCAATAGAACCTGATGCAATCCTCTTTCCATCTGGTGAAAAGGCAACTGATGTGACAGAATCAGTGTGTCCTTTGAGAGGACTGCCCACTTGCACCCCAGTTTCAGCATCCCAGATGCGGACAGTTTGATCAATAGAACCTGATGCAATCCTCTTTCCATCTGGTGAAAAGGCAACTGATGTGACACAATGAGTGTGTCCTTTGAGAGGACTGCCCACTTGCACCCCAGTTTCAGCATCCCAGATGCAGACAGTTTGATCAATAGAACCTGATGCAATCCTCTTTCCATCTGGTGAAAAGGCAACTGATATGACATAATCAGTGTGTCCTTTGAGAGGACTGCCCACTTGCACCCCAGTTTCAGCATCCCAGATGCAGACAGTTTGATCAAAAGAACCTGATGCAATCCTCTTTCCATCTGGTGAAAAGGCAACTGATGTGACATAATGAGTGTGTCCTTTGAGAGGACTGCCCACTTGCACCCCAGTTTCAGCATCCCAGATGCAGACAGTTTTATCTTCAGAACCTGATGCAATCCTCTTTCCATCTGGTGAAAAGGCAACTGATGTGACATAATAAGTGTGTCCTCTAATTGATAATTGCAGATTTGGCCATTCTGCCTTTTTACCAGCAGCAATTATTGGTACACCTTTGAATTTTTGAAATAAATGTTCACCCAGGATGCTATCTTTTGGCAAAAAAGGCAATGCAGATAGATATAAATGGGGAGTGCTTTTTGAAATGATATTCCCAAATATTCTGCAAAGGTTTATACCATCTCTTATTGCTTTCACAACATCATCATGATTATTGCCCTACAAGCATCATTTTTTTAATACTATTAAAGTTGTCAATTTACCTACCAGAAACCAGTTGGCAACATTCCCCAGCATAGTGGGAGCTATGTTAATGCAATTCAACAAGCCAAGAACTTCAAGCCAAAATAGCATTTTTTCATTCAAGAGGAATGCTGATATTTGACAAGCTAAGCTTTCTTGATATTGTGTCAACTTGATGTGGTCAGCCCAAAAACAACATGAGTAGGACAAGTATGGTTTGATATCCTCCTGAATATGATATGACAAGTCAACCACTTGTGAATTGAAGACATATGAACTCTCCAAGTTGCAGATGTTGAAGTGTAAATGCTGTGACATCACCTGGAGGCAGGTGCTCCCTAGCTGTACATCAACATCTGTAAAATCAATGAAGAAAGGCCCACTCCTGTCTTTTGTAGTAAGGAATTCATAGAAAGTGGCATGAAGGGCATGGACAGGCATGGATTGGTCAGAAATGCCACTGAGCAATGATCCCAAATGCTGCAGAACTGTAACCACCCTATAATGACCATGTTCCATGCACATGTTGCTATGCAAGACATCCAGGGATTCCATGGGAAGTGGTTCTTGTGTTGATAGTGCCAAACGCAGGACAGAGTGGAAGCGGCCAAGGGTCACATTGTCAGGATGAGGTCCCATGATATTGTGCAGGATCATCTTATACATGTCATCAAGCAGTGTTTTGCTCCCTCCAGCATTTGCAACAAGTTCTTCAGACCACTCTCTCTTAGTCAAAAAGCCCTTTGCATACTTGATATACTCGCAAGCAAGCCGAGCCCATTCAAACAAGCCATCAGACTTTTGAGTAAGCTGGCTGACTATTCTGTTGTCAATGCCATCAATTTCTGTCATTTGATGATAGATGTACAATTGGATGTCATTCTCTGTAGATGACCTAGGGATGTGATCCATGGACTCAGATCTAATGCCCTTTGTACTGGAGAATGCCTTGATGATGTCATAAAGGGGTCTAGAAGTAACAACTATGCAGAAATTGGATGGTAAATGCACAGCATCTTTCATGAGGATTGAAAGGATATGGTGACGTGAGATTGCTTCACCACTCTCATCTAAAGCATCAATGACAATCAATACAGGTTTGTTAACTCCACCAAGAAGCTTGACAATAGGTTCCCGGATAAGCTTCTGCCATTTCCGAGTTGCATCAGGACTAGTGGGAAGTCCTGGTTCATCTGTGACAAGTTTGATCAAGTAATCCTTCAAACCGGGGATGTGAGGGACCAAGTCACGAGCAATAGTGGTGAAGAGATTCTCGTAACGCTTCGGAGCCTGTCGGTTAAAGCAGAAGCATGAGCCGAACCCCTTACACTCGTTTATCCACCAGTGGGCAATGGTATGGGCAATAGCAGACTTCCCAGTACCAGCAGGTCCAGAAAGCCAGAGAATGCGTGGAACAGTTTTGTCAGTGCTAGTGATCCAGTCCTTGATTTTAGTCAGAATATCAATCCTCGTGCCGTTCAAGCAGGCCTTTGTTGTATCGATGCCAGCCCCTTCGGCATATGGAAGCATGCTAAAAAAACAATCTGACAATGGTGTTAAGGTGAAAGCACAAGCTATCGTCAAATGATACCCACCTTCCGAGTAGTTCACGATGGAGACATTTCCTCTTGAAGAGATAAATTGACCACCACTGATCTCGAACTGACTTGCGCCCTTCATGAAGTGGACTTCGTAAGATGGATCTTGCTACTCAAACGCAGTTAATTTCGCGAACATTCTTTTGTTTATTGTACAACGCACCACGTCGTGCTCGACAGCAACTTTATCTCTCAATTTCGTGTGCTCGACCACAGACATGGTAGTCTCGACCCTGTCTGAATCGCTCAAACGGGGATTGCCCTTCTCGAGACACTCTTTCACCCGCTCATTGTCCTGCTGTCGATGGTGAGAACACGCATATGAATGAGAAAACAGTATGGCTAGCGCACTTCGATGGACGACGGAGTGGCACAAGGATGAGAATCTGTCATAGGTACAAGGTGAGCTGCATCCTGTGAGCGCGTCACGATCAATCTTTTAGGATATCTGACATGAAATAAAAACGTGCCCCTGTTGCAATCGACGTCGCCTCTATGTTTGAACCAGAATCAAAACCACTTCCTTCTTTTTGCAGGGAGAGATAGATCGACTCACTCGATTCAGATTCTTGGCTGTCGCCCTGATGCAGCGGATGAGATCAATGCTACCGTGAGAGGAAGTTAGAACGTACGATAGTGAGCGGAACCAACACGTCGGTCTTATTGACTGCCACGGGACCGGGCAACGGAGTCGTGCTCTGAACCGTTCATGAGGCGGTGGTAACATGGCAGCCACGATTTGTATCTCACCGAAGAGGTCGCATGACGAGCTGCAAGGCTTGGAGAGTGACTAATGCTCAGCACGCCGAGAAGACTGCGTTTACCGTTTCCAAGCAGGCGTCGGGTGGGCGATTGAGATTCCCCTGCCTCCGGGTCCTAGTAGTGCCAATGACTTGTGAGCTAAAGATCGATAGCAACGGGATCTGTACATACAAATATTTGCTCTGGAGCACTTTTTTTCTTATCTTTGCGATTTTGTTTCGATTTTTTCTTCGCCATTGTCGAACGAATATTAGAGCCAGCCTCGTTCCCAGCCGTTTCCCGAAGCACGTCGAGCGGACTTCGAAATCGGAGTCTGAACTCGTTCGTGTGATTAGGCGGCATATTAGGTCAGCTCATCAGCCATTAAGTGGGATATGAGCGGCCTGTCCAAGATGATATATGCTGCACAGTGCACTTGTCACCATCTTAAAGTGATTTTTCAGTCTAGTTGAGTAGTAACAGCAGGCCCAGAGTCTATCAATAGTTAAATGCTGAGTCTGCATCCAGCCAGTCTTGGTCCTTGTTCTCCAGCACTTTGCCTATCTGGAACTGCGCAATGTCTCCTCCCACCTCCCGAATTCTCTCATTCACTCAGTACTCTTCTTAGGAGGTGACTTCCAGACTGTCTTGCACCACACTAGTGTTGCCAACGGCTGACTAAGCTCGGCTTCGGCTACTTAGCTTTGCCTGAGCCGATTGTTCGGCTAACGCTAGGAGCCGAAGCCGATCTGATCGGCTTGCGAGAGGCTCAGAGCCGGCTCGGGGCGGCTAAGCCGACCCAGTATGGCAGCTATGTCACACCCTCCCATCCAACCCTCTCTGCCTTTTTTTTTTTTTTTTTAAGAATAGAAAGATACATTCAAGACTATAGGTAGAGTAAACTACTATGAAACTTCCGGAGAGATAACTTTTCTGCCGGAAACACTATGCGAACAACATAAACAACAGAACAAAACAAAGAGGAAATGTAAACAAAATGCAGTTTTGGCTGCAACGGGCTTTCAAACCCTCTCTGCCTTCACCACTCGCTCGCCCAGCCTTCTCTTCGTCCACCATTCGCTCTCCCTGCGTTCTCTGCATCTGTGCTCGCTTGCCTTGCCTTTTCTGCCTTCACCACGAAAACTGTGCCCACGTCTACTGTTGATTGCACTCCCCGCCCTCAAAACATGTCATGATATCATATCTCAATCGTTTCTTAGCAGTTTCCCTTCATTCCAGGTGCGTTAGGAAGCCATTTAAGTCTTACCCTTGGGCGCATCAACAGTTTGATGCGCGATTTTGTCGTTCTCTGAGAATCTACCTGGTGGTTGTTAGGCTATGGGTGAGTAGATGATATCATATCTCAATCATATCTCAACCGTTTCCCTTCATTCCAGGTGCGTTAGAAAGCCATTCAAGTATTACGTTTGGGCAGATCGACCTTCGATGCGCGATCTTGTCGTTCTCTGAGAATCTACCTGGTGGTTGTTAGTCTAGGGGTGAGTAAGATGATATCATATCTCAATCATATCTCAACCGTTTCCCTTCATTCCAGGTGCGTTAGAAAGCCATTTAAGTCTTACCCTTGGGCGCATCAACCATTCAATGCGCGATCTTGTCGTTCTCTCGAAATCAGGCTGATGGTTGTTAAATAAGATAACACCATATCTCCTTCACATCTCAACCGTTTTTCTTGATTCCAGGTGCGTTTTAAAGCTATTTGATCACTCTATTTGGGAGCATTAACCATTTGACAGGATACATGGTTGTTCTCGGGTGATCAGTGGTTTTCAACCTAGTAGTAGTGGTAAATTTGTGTTGTGGCCCATGACCTGTACCTGTAACCACTGACCTGTGGCCTTTAACCCATGGGTTCACGGGTATGGGTCTGGGTAAGCACTGGGGAACCTGTGGGTTACCTGTGCACATCCCTACCCTCAAGGGTCAACCATTGCCTGCTGTGCACCTGCCTTCTGCCTGTCCCACCATCTGTCAACCAATGCCACCATCTACTGTTGACCTACACCCACTCATGCCCCCACCAAATGTGCCCACTGCCTATCATCCATCTGTACTACTGCCTTCACTACCATGCCCATGTCCTCATCAAATGTGCCTGCTGCTATCTTCCACCTGCACTACACTCCACCCATGCTACTGTGCAGCTACACTACCAGTCCCAATCCTGACCCCATGCTGCTCATGGACCCAGCCATGTGACAAGGTGAGTGTGCCTGCTTCCACCCTTCCATCTGATCCCCAGTCCACCCACACCCACATCAACCAGCCCTCTGCAGACATGCTTGTTTGCATTATCCTTTGTATTGACTCTGTTGTACTGTAGTCTGTGACTAAATGTAGTAGGGTTGATAGTATCATGTATTGGCATCAGTGACCTGAATGAAAAACTATTTCACTATTTTACAATTTATGCTTCAACAGGGATACAATTACAAGTTATATCATCAATCCTCCATATTATCCTTAACTTCTTTGGACTCATTCTCCATGGCTTTCATATCTTCCTCAATGAGCCTATCAAGCCCATCTTCATCCTGTTAAGAACAGACATTTTCTATTTTCATTTTCATTTCATTTCTTATATAAGTGGATGCATATGGGAAGGGCATGAGGTATACATGAGGCAAGTAGTATATAAGTAGGGCCTGTAGGGCCAGAATACCTTAGCCTTAAGATAGTCTGTGTTGCCTACACAGCTACTAGGGAGGGAGTCAAGTGAGTGAAGTATGAGAGCACTCGACAGATATCTTGGGCATGGTCATGTGGATGTGGCCATTGCATCTTGTCTCTGCACTGCATCCATGCTGCACACACGTTATAGTCCAGATGAAGAGCTGGCAGGCTTGTCATCTTCTTTCAGTCTTTCTTCAGTCTTCCCCTTCACTCTGCTGAGCAGAGCAGCTTAAGACAGTCTTTTCTCCCAGGTTTTGCACTCAGCTGAGACACTAGCATCACACATTCCCTTTCACAGGCATGACAGCATGTAGCTGCCATGGATGTGCCCAACCCATTGCTGGAGAATGAACCCAACTTCCTGGGGGAAGCTTTCATACAGGCCAGAGAGGGTCTGGCGGCACTCAACATTCCTGTAGAGGCAGTAACAAATGCCCTAAGGCAGGCCTGGGTCATCAACCAGCTGTACAGACATGAGGCATGGGAAGCAGAGTGGGACAGTCCCCCATGAGAGGAGGAGCCAGGTCCCAGCAATGCAGGCGGGGAGCCAGGCAGGGCCATGCCAGAGCTAGGAGATGGCATCGATGCACAGGTTAGAGTCAAGAAAGCCAGAGCATTCCCAGCAGGAGTAGCTGTCCTGGGAGCAGAATCCCCATGAGCATCTGAGTATGCCCGCCTGAAGGTCGCCAAATTTGAATACATCGAACTATGGTATTTCAGCAGAGAAGGTCTCACCGAAGCCACACAACCCCTGGCATCAACCTCCAGTGACACCTTTGGGATCACCTCAGGCAAGCTTGGAGTCATCCAGCTATGCCCAGTGGTGATGACTAAAGCATCCAAGAATGTGCTGATGGACAAGGTGTTGACATGGGATCAGGTTTCCTTCATGTCAAAGGTATATGTCAAAACCCTCAGAAGAGAGAAGTGGCCTGACCAACACATCAGAGTCCTCATCAAGTTTTTTAGTGAGCTCAACTTCCAGAGGACCCAGCTGACCTCTATCCCTGATGCAGCCTACATTGAGTATCAGGCAACCATATGGAGGGAGTGGATGGACACATGGAACTTTGACATCTCTGAGTTCAGTCTATCCAGGCTGCAAGTCATACAGTCATGCATTACCATGGCAGTGCACCAAGTAGCCCTTGTAAGGGAATTTTTCCTCTTTCCATAGACTTGTGCTGACAGGGTTTTTCCCTTTTTCTCTCCTGTGTATTCCTGCAACATTGCACCATACATGGCCCATTCACATCATGGGAATCATACCATCCATGCCATGGGCTCAATGGGGTCTATCTCCACCCCTATTGCAATGTGGCCAGGTCCCCCCCTGCAACACCCATGGCCGCCAATGTCACCCATATGCCAACCCTTGCATCGGATGACCTGACCACATTCACCCCCCCTCTCCTGCAATGTGTGGGGTCAACCAGGATGCTTATCACATTCCCCTGATCACCTGGTTCCTTGCATTGCTACACTGCCTTGGCTATTGGGGTGTATTGCACTTGGACCTGCATTCAACCCCCCTTCCTAACACCTCAAATCCACCCATGTTGGATCGCTCTCAATCTTCCTCCCCTTGCTGGGCCCCTCCCCAGGCCAGACTGAGAGCGACCCACAACTGGTCACCCTCCCCAACCCAATGATACACATGTGGTGTGCCTAGGGCAAAGTTGAATCAGATGGGTACTAGCATTATTGAAGCAAGTGCCAAAGCATTCGAAGTCTCAACAGATTTCTGGAAAGGATAGTGGTACTGGCAGTTCCAGGGTTGACAAGCTCATCAAAGATCATTCAGGCTCGAAGGAGGATCAGTGATAGGCAAGTGTGGTTGAAGTTTGAAACTTGATCAGCTTTGAATTGGCATTTGGCATCAATTGATGGTTGATCAAGCATATCATTCCCAGCTAATTTTAACATGGCTGTGGGGCCGTTATGCCCATACAAGTGATCCACATTTGAATTGCAGCCCTGGCACATCAAGAAAAGACAAATTTGGTCCCTGAAAAGTTTGTGACCATCACCTTGCAATTGCAGCCTATTCTTGCCTATGCCCACATTGGAACCAGCATGCCTTTTTGTTTCTAGGTCTTCCTTATACCATGCCATTGATTATCAGACCCATAAATGGCCATTCAGGACCTGTTGAGGCAGGTTCACTCCTCAAAAGACTGTCAAGCTTGTCTTTGCCCTCATTGGCATCCAGGATCTCTAGTCAACCTACTTCCCCTGATATAGACCCTGATCTGTCAATGCAGGATGCCTCAGAAGGCACCCTTTCTCATCCCTCATACCTTGAGCCTGAGCCAGGTTTATTCTGGGACCCCCTGGGTCTGCCTGGCATTCTGCAGGGTATTCCAGTGCTTGAGCAGTCACCATGTTATTCTCGGAATCGATTGGATCATTTTGGGGAGTCAAACACTTGAACAAGTTATCTAAGCAATGGAATTGCATGTCACATTTGAGCTAGGGAGGTCAAGAGCCCATGTTCTATGACAGGGATGAGCCGTTGTTTTTACAAGCACCTTTGGACCATTTTCATGAGGACCAGTTCCACCTGGAGCTGTTAAATTGCTCCACCAATACCAGAGACACCAATTCGAACCTTTGTGCTTCGTTCACCCTTGGACAAGTCATATGGTGCATCGACCGCATAGCCAATGCAAGAGGATGGCACAGGGAAGTCCTACCAAACATCCCATTTGTCACCATAGCATGAGAAGTCATCAGTGGATGCAACAAACATTACATCTTGATTGATAGATTCGGTTCCCTGCATCCTAGACCCGTTTTGGTGCACAGTTTAATCCCCTATCAGTCTACCTGGCATGCAGTTAGGCTCCCCAGGAGATTATCACATCACCCAAGTGTACTGGCTCTACTTTGAATGTCACTAAGCCCATAATTGGTTTCGACTGCCTTCAATGTCGAATCGCATAGCATAAAAGGCTGTACTAGGACTGTCAGATATGGTGGAGATGTCAGGTGGTAACTATTTTCAAACGGTTTGAATATTTGGTTTTATTCCTTTATTTTGGCCTTTGTTCCTGATACAGTTTTCCGTTGCTGTCAACTGTGCGGTATCCCAGAGGTATCCAACATACCCTTGCTCAACACTCCGGTTTTGGACTATTTTTATCATTTACATATATATTCTCCTGTCTTCGAAATACAACAGAGAAGAATCACCCCTGTGTTCCCCTCTCCCCTGGTGCCTCAGAGCTTGTCTAGGTAGCGCCTTGTGTTACCACTTTGTCCTCAACTTGTCTCACCTAGCCTTCGCCTTGATTAGCCTCGTCTCACCTCAACTTGCCCTGTCTAGCTTCGTCTCGTTTAGTCCCTCTCATCCAGCACACTCACCCTCCTTTCCACACTCGTCGCCATGTCTCTGTACTTGAATTTGCCTAGTCCTCAACTTGTCACCTTGATTATTGCCCTTGCCCTCTTCGATTTGCCTCATCTAGCCCTCATCTTGGCCTTGTTCTGCCATTATTCAGCCCCACTTACATTACTTGTCCTCACCATAGTCCTTTAGTCCAGTATAGTTCTGGTTCCCTGAAATGGCCTCGCGTTTTGCAGTTTCGAGTTAGTTGTCACCTCAGCCACCCTTGAGCCCACTTCAGTCAGCTTTGGTTGTTTTTCCTGAAGGAGTGCCCATGCACCTCAGTTGAAGAGGTTAGGTGTGTTAAGCTCAATGCTGTGCATCACTGATCCTCTTGCCAGCAAAATATCGCAGGCACACCCAGTCCTCCTCCCCTCCACACATCAAACAGGAGAGATTGAGATCAGCATCTCCCAATAGGTCTGCCCCTAGGCAGAAAACTAAGAAACCACTCACAGCATGCACCATATGCCTTGGGAGGCACCCACACAAGATCAGCAACTGCAGGGCTGTCACTCTGTGGAGTGGTGATGAGCATCATTCCGACATGGCAGTGTATAGGTCTCAGACAGACTAGTCTCAGCACTAGACATTAGAAACCTTACCCTCACTAAGATTATACATGCCCTGACCCCATCGCTTAACATCTGTACTCATCTGAGGTCTTCCATAAGTCTTCCACACTAGCTACAAGCAACTCTGCCAACTCCGCAATTATCCACAATAAGGCAAGCATCGCCCACGCCCAATGACCAAGTCATCTCCCACATAAGCCATCCATACCCCATGCCAGTCAGTCGTTTGCACCTGAAGTCAGCACCACATTGGCTGAGTTGCATGAAAATTGTCAGCCAGCACGCTTAGTTCACCAGAGAAGGGACTGTCACCATCAATATCATATCCACGTTAGGAAGGATCTACAGTCTATGATCCAAGGGTCACCCCTATGCAGCCGCCACATCATCCCTAGCAATGAACTGACATAGCAGATCAGGACCCTCGGAATGGCAGATGGTGATGGCATTGAGGGGCTCGAGCAAGTGTACTAGGTGCAACTTGCCATTTTTCTTCAGCACACAGAACCAGCGGGATCAGTATGAGGAGTTGGATGGCTCGTAGACACCAGTGTTGATCTTGGTGCAGATAATCTCGCAGATTTGGTCATATAGCCCTGGCAGAATTGGGATATTTCGCTGTACCCATGGCATATGCAGAATGGTCAGGATGTCAATTGGCAGGAAATACTTGGTTTTAAATTGTCCACATTTGCTGTCATCCCAGGCAAATGCTTGGTTGTGCTTGGTCATGAAGTGGTGCATTAACTTCTGCTCCTTGGGCCACAGGAAGTCCTTGTCATGTTCTTGGTCTAGGTTTTCCATATGTTCCTGTGTATACCTTCCAACAGGCACAAAGTCCGGCAGGTTTGGGCTGAGTTCTGGTAGGCTGGCTAGTGGGTTGCCTTTGATGTCTCGAATGATTCTGAATTCTTTTGGTAACTGGCTGATGACTGGCTTGAATTTCTTGTCAACTGGTTTATACTTCTTCTTTTGCAGCGATAAAACACTGAGGGAAATGTTATCATGGTGAGGGTTGTGGGACTTGGGGCAGGATGGTTCTGTGGAGTAGGGACTTGCTAGGGCATTGTATTGTTTTCGTGAAGGTAGGTGCGGGTTATCAGATCACATTTGGTCATGTCAAGTTCATTAATACTTAGTGGGGCTCTGAGGTACAAGTGAGCAAGGTGTTTATTGGTGCTAGAGCTATGTACATCAGAGTGGCACTGTATCGATGGGACAGGGGTATATGCTTCTATCTCTATCAGGTGCTGAGCTGAGTCCATCGTGATGATACAGGCTACCTCTCTGTGATTCTCAATCATTTCCTTGAGGTTACTTGAAAACCCTCCTTCTCCTCACACATTTTGACAAAATGGGGTGGTCCACAGGGTATAGTCAGGATTGTGATGACCATGTTGCTGTTGGGATCGTGGATTGTGATTGTCTGCTCTTTGTTCTGGTAGTTTTTGACTACCAACTGCACTAGTATGTCCAAAAGGGTGCATAGGCAGCTGGTTGCGGGCTTTGGCAACTCCAGCAAGGTGATTTCTGCAGGTGGTGGGGCTGCTGCTGCTGGTTGTGGTTCCTTTCCTTTTGCATGTAGTCGAATCTTGACTCCATCAAATACTACCTTGTTCCTTTTTGCCACCTGCAATGCTATGAGGGTTCTTTGTATGCATTCTATTTCTTTGTTGACATCATCCATGGGGTTCGCTGCTGCTGTCTCATAACTCAAAATTGGCACGGTGCTTGATGAAGCTTTCAGCTCTTGCAGGTTGTTGTGAGGTGAGTAGAACATGGTGGGGCGGATCCTGGATTGCTGGTTCAACTGTGCATTGACCTGCTGGTGGTACTTGTTGATGTGCTCCTTCATGTTGTTGCCAGGTAAGTATCTTGAGATGTAGTTTCCGCTTGGCAACACTATACGTCCCTCAAAGTTCCTTGTTATTTTGCTGTCCACAATATAGCCTTCGACCTCTGGGCATTGGCCAATGAAATGTGCTAGGTTGCCACAGAATGTGCAACCTGGGATGGTGGGGCATGTACTGGAGTTGGAGCCTAGGAGAACTGCATTGGAGCCTGTTGCTGGCATCGTTTGCGACCAATTCTGTGGGGCCAGTGCATGATTCTGGTTTGTCATGAGCAATTGTGTGAGGGATTGCAGCATCGTCTGTGTTTGCAGCAAACTCTGCACCATCTTCTCCATTAGACTGAACATTGTTATGAGCATACCTCGTCCCCATCAATTTTCACAGTAACAACACTAATGGCAAACATGCAGATACGGTCTGGGGGAATCCGAATCTATTTTCCTTTTCTTTTTATCTATTTCACTTCGCTCAAACGTTTAGATACAGGACATGGACAATGCCTTAGTCGCAGAGACAGACGATACTGGGACTGTGACCCTTATATGGAAGGAGGTTAGGTCAGCATCGGCTATGGACATAGACTGAGTGCCGACAGGAACAACGGCCGATGATGGGCCTATGCCATGAAAGGAATCATGAGTGGCACGGCGCCTGAGGGGCGACATGGGAATGCCGAGGAGTACCGAGTCAACGGTATGGCGTGCATGGGAATCGGCCAACAAGCTTGAACAATAGCAAGGCCGCATGCGGACAACCCAGGAGTTGGGTGTGGGAGGAACTCTCCACGAATGGTTAGATGGGCGCAGAGTTAGCTGCTGCGCATTGATACCCCAGTGAGGGACTTTAGCTGCGCGCTGACTGCGCACAGACCAGGGGAGAGGTATATAAGGGTTGTAGTCTTAGGTAGCAAGTCCCTAAGACTCTAGATAGTTTGTCATACCTAGACAGCTACTTGAGCAAACAGTCTTGTCTTTGGCTTAACAAGCCCCACTCTTAAGTCTTCAGGTTGTGTTTAGGCGTGGTCCTAACATAATCTAGAGTCTTTTACCACTCTACCCCATTGGTTAGCACCGAGCACATTTGGCTCGTCGTTGCTCAGCACACCAACGGCCTAGTTTTATTCTGAGGGGTAGTAACCGCGCAGCCCGCGACCTCTCCAGGCGACTATGACACAGTACTGTCAATGCGTCGAACGAGACGTCCTCAATACACCCCTCTGGGTCTGTCTACCAAACAGTAGCAAACGAGAATACTAGTGTGCTGGGAGAGCGTAGGCAGGAGACCACAGACACTGATAAGTTCACCCCGCTATTGGAAATAGCGAGGATCAGGAAGGGGTGAGGTCGCGAAAGAGTTCCCATCAACTCCGGTGCGCTCGATGACAACAGTATGCTGCGCGGAACTGGCAACTCCGCGGATAATAACGTTGGTCACACAAGGCGTAACAGCGGTGAACGCGGACGCAGAGTACGACAAAACTCAGAGGCGCGAACGAGACGAAGAGGGCGTAGCTGAGAGGACGAGACTCGAAGGCTGGGGTCTATGTTATTTTTCTAAGTGTTGTACAGGAGCTTATATACGTTTTTCTACCCTACTAATAACGAGGTGACTCTGCAAATTTTCACCTTGCAACTGTATATCCAAATCCATCTTGAAAGTCTTCGCGCAATGGGGCTAGCTGAGGGACGCGATGGTGATATAGGAGCGCCGCGGTGAGAACCAGTATCGCGACCTGACGTGGGACGCTAATAGAGTCGAATACTTGAAATAGACGCGCCTGATTGCCGTGCGCGGCAACTCCAGGATTCATCTGGCTTGACGCGTCCCTGTGCTCTATTTTCCGTGGACCTGACTGGTCCATACCGTAACTGGTTGTCGGCCGATGGGTTTATTTGTCCGCAAGAGTCCCGACCCGCTATGTCGGTTCGTTGCTAGGGATGACGTGGCATCCGTGTATGGGTGACCCTTGGATCGTAGACTGTAGATCCTTCCTAACGTGGATATGGTATTGATGGCGGCAGTCCCTTCTCCGGTGACCTAAGCTGTGCCGGCTGACAATTTTATGTGGGTCGGCCAACAGGGTGCTTTATCGGATGTGAACGACCGACTAGCGTGGGTTTTGGATGGCATACGCGGGAGACTTGGTCGTTGGGCGTGGGCGACGCTTGCCCTATAGCGGATAATCGCGGATTGGCGGAGTTGCGCATAACTAGCGCGGAAGACTTGCGGAAGACTTTGGCTGAGTGCAGATGCTAAGCAACGGGGTCAGGCATGTATAATCCTAGTGAGGGTAAGGTTTCTAACATCTAGTGCTGAGACTAATCCGTTTGATACCTATACACTGTCACATCGGAACGATGCTCATCATCTCCCCCCCACTTAAAAATCTGACTGTCCTCAGTCAGTCGCGCGAAGGGATTGGATAGCCGGTTGTTGGAGGTTCAACTGCAGTGCTTCTCGTGTGGTATGACCTATGAAATGAAATGAAAAGAGACTATACTACAAATGAAACTGAGATATAAATGAAATGAAACATGTGTGGAAGCTTCCTGGCGGGCTTATAACCTGCAATACGTCTTGGTCCGGCTGTGTGCAGATGTCTTCTTCATATTCGGAAAAGCGAGGTCTGTGGGATTGGGCCTTGACTGTGCGCGCTACTCGGGTATGTCGACTTCCGGTCATGGGATCGTGCGATTGTGGCCTTCGTTGAATTAGCTTAAACTTCATCCTTCCAGTTCTCTATTTTCCTCCGCCACCATGTCATCCTCCAAACAAATGCCTGAATACAATTCTACACGAGGAAATCGCGCGCATGGAGGCGCAGCTGGAACGGGAAGAGGAGGAGCGATGCACGCGGGAGGCAGAGCGAAGAGCCCGCGAGGAGACTGCGGCTCGATTGGCTTTATTGAAGGCTGAGCGGGCCCGCAAGCAACAAGCAGCTGAGCGGAAGGCTCAAGAGGAGCGGGAGGCCGCGGAACAAAAAGCTCGAGAAGAGGAAGAAGCACGGCGCAGGGCTGCGGAAGAAGCGGAGTGGCAGTTACGCGAAGAGAGAGGCCATGGAGGAGAGGCTCGAGAAGAGGAAGAGCGACGGATAGCTGCTGAAGAGGAAGCCGCGGCAGTCAAGCGGCGACGACAGGAAGCCAAGACGTGTCGCCAACAAGTGTCGTTGCCCCGGGTTTGACTTCGCCTGCCCGAGCGTCAACTGGGTTCCTCGCTGGATGTTGCGACGGTGTGGGCGCAGGTGGAGGCAGAGGAAGCGACGATGGAGGAGGCAGATGAGGCCACGCTGGCAGCACTGGTTGCCGTGAATCAAAAAGAGGCCGCGCGAGCTCAGCAGAACAGAAGCGGGCACGCGCCGCTAGCGCGGGGGTGGAAGCTGGTCCGTCTAAGCGGGCCAAGTCGCGGTCGCCAAACGAGCCGCCTTGTGACCGGTGAGTTTTCTTCTCTTTCCTTTCCACGTCTTTCCTGATCCGTTACTAGGTGCTCATTGGCAGGCATCACCTGCTACCCGTCTCCAGGGCCTAGGAGCAAGGTCTGCGCGGAGTGCCAGCATCTCCGCCAGAAGTGTGTCATGAGCGGCGTTCCCGTATTCAGGCGGGACAAAAAGATTGTCAAGTCGAAGGCTATTGTGGTGAGCGACGAGGAAGACGTCGTCCGGGTCGTGGAAGAGGCCATTCCGCGGGACACGAGCGCCAGGGCCTCAACCTCTGAAGATGGCCCAACAACAGGTTCGACGGGGGAGACCATTTCCCTACTTCAAGAACAAAATCGACTCCTCCGCGAGCAAAATCAACGGTTGCACGACCAGACCCGCCTTCTTGCCATCCTCTCACAAACGTTCATCGGGTCTTCCAATGTACAGACCGAAATACTTCGGGAGTTGAGCTCCCTCTGCGGGTCGTCTGGGCGCGTCAAAGATCTTCTCGAGAGGTTGCTGGGGCGCTTGCCCACACCATATGATAATGAGGGCGGCGCAGATTACGATAGCACTTCGGATGTGTGCTGGAGTCCTGTGCCGCCTAGCGAGGAGCTAGAGTATGTCGACAAGGAATGGGAGGTAGCGGAACAAGCGGGGCCTTCCTCAAGCGCGGGGGCAGGGGCAACGGTGGCCGTAGTGGAGGTGGGGTAACGAACGAGACTGGCGACTCCCCTATGGAGCCGCCTGCTCGTTTTTCTTCTAGTTAGTCTTGTTTCTCCGCGGGCTTTCTCCATATCGTTTAGTTTCTTGATGTACCATGCATAATACACTTATTTCTTGTTTGCTGTGGAATGAGTTAGTAGTCTAAGCCAGAAACGATAGCGGTCTGGCAGTCTGTATCAAAATTGCAGACGAGACAACTGTAGGTAAAGTAGGTGAGGAATGAAGAAGAACTTTACTAGTGGTCTTGGGTATGTATTCAAAAATTAACAGCGCGGAGTTGGCGGAACTTGCGCGGAACTAGGAGTTGTTATCTAAGTATCGTACATGTCTTCGTCTTCTTCTATGTCGGAAAGATCTTCATTCGCGGCTTTGTCCTCTTCACCATTTGGTGGCGTCGTGTCGGCTGGGTCGTCATCACCTAACGAGCTGGAGTTAGACATATCCCGAACGTTTTCCTCGGAGTGTCGAGCACATTCTCTGGTATGGTTAACCGCTTGCGGGCAAAGTATGGAATTACGTGGTATGCCGCGTATGGTCTGTCAAGTACGGTGCCATCGAGCTCGCAAATAATGTAAGCTCCTCCGCGGTTACAGGATAGAACACGTAGGGACCAATGTACCGCGGGCCATCTTTTTATTGAGCGATTTCTCTATTGCCGTGTTGCGGACCAAAACTAAGTCCCCTCGCTGGAAATCGAAGTCCCTGATGACCGTCGGGTGCTCTTGCTTGAACCGTTTTGCTGCGGCTACGCGGGCTTGATAGACTTTGTCTTTGAGAGCCTCTGTTTGGGCGCGACGCTTTTGCAACTCTGTGGCGCGGCGGGCTATCAACTCCATGGTTGACAAGAATGCAGAGGGTGCGGAAGCAAGTAGGTAGCCTTGGTGATGTCCAGCGGGAGTAGCGGCTGTGTCCCGGTAACTGCAAAGTAAGGTGATACTCCCATGTGACGCCTAGCTGTGACGCGTTCTGACCAGAATACCGAGTGTAACGCTGCAGACCATTGGGATTCGTTGCTGTCGGTTGCTTTGTATAGCGCCTGTCGGACGTCATAGTGACTGCATTCGACAATTCCGTTAGCCGCGGGAGTTGTAACCTGAGATGCGGATGTGGCGGATATGGTACTTGTTAGCGAGGTACTCCACGGCTCTCAGTATTGGCACTCCGTTGTCCGTGACGATCTCGACCAAGCTTCCCCAACGACATATCAAATTTTCGAAGATCCAGTCCCCATTGCGTTGGCGGTCTCTCGACGTAAAGCATGGTATTCTGGGTAATGCGTCAGAGAGCAGTGGGCTTGAATCAGGTACTTGTACTGATTAGATGGCGGGAGGTGCATTGTATCCATGTACACCTTAGCGAATTTGGCACGGGGATGGCGACGACTGGCGGAATGCGGAACTGTTGTAGTTGTCGTTCTTGACATGCGTGACAGGACTTGATGTACCATTTGATGTCGTCCTGCATCTGTGGCCACCAGAACCGTTCCATGATTGCTGCGCGAGTCGTGTAATACCCTCAATGGCCTAAACTGTCGTGACAGTCGAACAACACACCCAGCCGTTTCCTTGTTTCTACTACCACCTTATGGGCTCCGTCCTTGTCCCTATACCATAATCGTTCAGCGTGGACGAAAAACTTGACACAATACCGCATGAAGCTAGGCCACTCCTCATCCGATACCTCCGCAGGTCTCTCCAACTCCGTTAAGAACCGCTTTACGAGTAAAAGTCGCGCCTCGTCTTTTCCGGAGGTGTTGACACGCCACGGGAAGACTTCTTCGTATGTCCTGTCTATTATATCTTCAGCGGGCAGTAGCGCGGGGTTAGCAGAGTTGGGCGGAACTGAGTCGGAAGCGAAGGTGGCGGCTGGGCGACAATCACGGTGTTCCCTGTTGGTTCCATAGTGCGAGAGGATCTTCTGAGGGTCGGGGTTGATCTTTTCTCTTCCGCGGGGCAAGTTTAATGCACAGTCTCTAGGAACTTCGTTAATCTGATGCATGAACCCTATAACTTATCGATCCAATCATCAAACTCCTCGTCCTCGTCCTTGTTTAGCGCTCTCATCGAGCGGCTGTGGTGGGCATCTTGACAATCCGTCGGGAGCGTGCAATTTTCCGGGAACATGAACCAGTTCGAAGTGGAAAGTCAGAATCGATAGGATCCAGCAGTTTATGGAAGCGGAGGGTGCGATATCCGGGTTCTTGAGCATGTCTTTAATGTAACGAGCGTCCACTTCGACAATGAGGTTCCGTACTCCAATGAGATACAACTTTAGTGCCTTCAGGGCGCGATAGAGCCCGTAGATCTCGAGCTTGGGCTGCAAAAGCGGGCTTCTCGTTCGTTCAGTGTGATCGAGCCAAAGTGGTTGTAGTAGCGGACTGAGGGCCTGTCGGGGTCGCACTGACATAAGAAAAACCCTACCGACCGCGATATAGGAAGTGTTGACGGATAATATGACGGGAGCATCGGATTGTAGTCGATAGGGCGCAGCACTGGTGATGCGATGAGTGCCTTCTTAAGGTCCTCTTGAGCCGCTACTTCCGCGGGCTGAATGTGAATGGCGTGCCTTTCTGGTTAACGCTACTAGTGGGTGCGCGCGCTTGGCGAAGTTTTTGATGAAGATCCGGCCAACCCCAAAGGTGCCAAGGAAGGCGCGGACTTCCGACAACGACTTGCAGGGTCCCCAGCTGGTAATACGGCTACCAAGTCCTTCTCGGGTTTGCGGCCTTCATAGGTGCATAGGTGACCGACTACCGTGATTTCTGGCGCACAAAGGACGAGCTTCTTCCCCGAGAATGTTCTGCCGGCGTCTTCATGCGTTGAACGACACGGTTGAGCCCCTGGAAGTGTTCCCATACGAAACGTCGAATTCCGGATTAGCGGGATAGTCTCGTATGTCCCGTCGAGTTGTTGATAGCGGGTCGGGGGCCTTTCACTGGAACGTCATCGATGTACAGAATAGTGAGGTCCAGGATCTCCGGCTGCAGGATGGAGGTGACATCATCGTGGAAAATAGGGATGGAGTTCGTCCAACCCATAGGCAGCATTGTCAGGCACATGGCTCCAAGGGCGTCTGGAATGTCGTCAAGTCACGAGATCCTTCTGCAAGCGGGCACTCATCATATCCAACGTAGAGATCTAGCATTGCGCCGCAAGCCCTTCCAGCGAAATTCTCCGCGATGTGTTCCGGAATAGGCGTGACCCAGAGTGGCGGATGGTGACGGCATTGAGGGGCTCGAGCGAGTGTACTAGGTGCAACTTACCATTCTTCTTCAGCACGCAGAACCAGCGGGATTGGTACGAGGAGTTGGACGGCTCGTAAACACCGGCGTCGATCTTGGTACGGATGATCTCGCAGATTTGGTCTACAGTCCCGGCGGAATTGGGATATTGCGTTGAACCCATGGTGTTGCGGACTGTCGTAATGTCAATGGGCGGGAATACCTGTTTTGAACTGTCCGCGTTCACTGTCGTCCCAGGCGAACGCTTGGTCGTGCTTGGTCATGAAATGGTGCATTAGCTTCCGTTCCTTGGGCCACAGGAAGTCTTTGTCGTGTTCTTGGTCTAAACTTTCCATACGTTCCTGCGTATACCTTCCAACGGGCTCGAAGTCCAGCGGGTTTGTGCTGAGTTCCGGTAGACTGGCTAGCGGGTCGCCTTTAATTTCTCGAACGATTCTGAATTCTTGCGGTAGCTGGCTAATCACTGGCTTGACTTTCTTGTTGACTGGCTTGTACTTCTTTTTCTGCGGGGATAAAAACACTGGCGAGACGTTATCGCGGCGAGGGTTGCGGGACTTGGGGCAGGATGGTTCCGCGGAGTTGGACTTGCTAGGGCATCGTATGGTGTCGTGAAGGTAAGCGCGGGTTACTGGGTCGCATTAGGACTAATGTTGGAATTGCAAGTGCACAAGTCCCAAGCCCTCGACATCATTTCCACCTCATGATTGAGCACCTCCCTCAATCACAACCCTGTTCTCTTATTGTCAAGACATGTACCATTGTTTTGTTTATATACCATATGTGTTTGAGTCCATACTGACCTTGTATTTCTCTTTTTGCAAGCTGTTACCAAATGTCCAGGCCATCTAGGCACCAGCTGTGCCTTACTGTACTGTATAGTATATTTTGTCTCTTCACCTCAGTTGTTTGCATGCACATATGTCTGAGGTACACCACTTGTATTTGTATTGAACCATCTGTTACACAATGGAATAGCTTTCCATTAGGTAGATAGTACAAGTCATTTCCCTGTGCACACATCTGAGCTTTCCATTAGCTTTCACAACTAATACAGTCATTTCTCATCTCCTCTCTCTCCTCTTTGCAGGGCTGGTGGGTCCAGCTGCTGGATGTGAGCTTGTAACAATTACAACAGTATCGTGATGTGTGAAAGCTACAATTAGATGAGGGTTGGATATTGCTGACAGTATTGACATGGCAACCACAGTACACCCTCTGGATACATCCATGGCTTGTGCTTACAGGTTGTGTGACCTGCTGTTCAATGCTACCTTCTGCTAGCCACCTCTTCTTGCTGCCATTGTTGGCACCTTCTACCACCCCACCTTTCTTGCCACTCTCTGACCTTTGCCCTCATCTTCCTATTCACTGCCTTTTCACCTTGCTCTCTGTCAGCTACTAGCTGCCTGCCCTCTTCTGCCAGCCACCATCCTGGCATCCACCACTGTCTTCTGCCAACCACTCTCTGCCAGCACCAGCTGCCACCCCTTTCTGCTTTTGGCCACCTTCTGGCAATCACCTTCAGTACTTTCTGCCCACCACCCTTAGTATGTTCTGCCCACCACCACCCTGTGCCCTCTGCCTGCCACTATCCCCTGCCATGCCACTATCCCAAACCCTGCCCCTTGCCACCTTCTAGCATGCCTCTGGTTTGCCAACATACCCAGGTATCTTTTCAAGTGTATACTCAGCAACTGTATGGCAGTCACCAGGGAATAAACAAACCATCTTTCAATGGATCTTTCAGCTCATGAGTGCACACATGTAGCTGGGGGTATAAATATGATAGCAGACAATGCCCACAATATATGGATACATACAATTCCAAGGATAGCTATAAGCATATATGATTGATTAAAAAATAATAAAGTCTTACAATTGAACAGTGCTATGGCAATTATATTCATCATCATGTAATGAGTGAGGGGGATCCAAGATAGGCATGTTACTCAAAAATAAAACATATGAAGATGTGGATGTTTCTCTTGTTTGGACACACATCTGGCAGTTTCTCACAGAGGATAGATAGGAAGGGAAAGAGGACTGTGTGTGTGTGTGGGTGGGTGTGTGGGTGGGTGGGTGTGCCACAATCCTTGTGGTCAGCTAGGGATAATACAATTACCTGACTTACTCTGTTGCTGGTTCCCTTCACTTTGTTGTTCTACATCCTTCCCATCAGTTGAAAATGTGTACAGCCACACACAAACTGCCCTCTTGATGAGAAAATACACATGTCACATGTATGTCACATGTTACCAAATAAAGAAGGTCTCCAGAATAAGGCTGAACATTGTAGTGTCCATATCTCATGAACTAGACCACCAATTTCTTAGCTATTGTAGGGCTGATATAGTATATATATAAGCTTTCAAATGGTAAAAAACATTTCAAAAAAAATGGTTCTTGGTTATACATATATAGCTATAATTTCTGTATAAATAGAAGCGTATACCCCCGTCCCCTCGATACAGCGTGCCCCCAATGTACATAGCAGTAGAAAGAATCACAATCTTGCTCGCTTGTACCTCAGAGCCGCGCTAAGTCTTAACGAATTCGACATGACCAACTGCAAGAGGTACCTTACATGAGCATAGGAGAAACCATCTTGAGCCTTGGGGACTCAAGATACTACTGGTACCCTACTTATATACTACTCTAGGAAGTCCCCTGGTACACCCTCAGACTACTAACACCCTACATGTCCCAGTACCCATAGCTGTGTCCTGCTGCACTTTGTTTAACAGGTGCCATGTATTTCCTGCACTCTCACATCAACCTATTCCCCATATGGCTACTCTGGCCATGCCTGGATCCCTACTGGACCTCCCTGGACTGTTCCAGACCTCAGGTCTGTGATGTGCTCATATGCACCCATGTGTACTTGAGACTCCTGCCTATCCAAGGTCAGCAAGTCATGTCTCCCTTATTGAGTGTCTGCATCGATGTCCTTTGCCTGTATCCCTAAGCTGCCATGCTCCTGTCTGAGCTGCTGAGTCTCCTATGGATGATCCCCAATGTGCTAGTCCTATGCACTTCACTGTCAGTGGTCTCCATGTTGTTGTATATCCCAGTGTTGCCATGTATGCCTGTGAGCATACCTTGTATCTGTCATGCATTTGAGCACTGCCTTAGTGTCTGAACTCCCTACCAATACTTCAGGTCTTGTCTAGGCCTGCCTGTGTCTGAACTGCACCTGGAGTTGTCACACAAAAAGTTATGAAAGAACTTGTATCTCAGGATATTATTTGTTTATATGTATATGTTTTTATACCATGAATGGGGTCATATTTGACTCTGCTACAATTTTCATTAATAGAACAGATCATGAATCTTGTCTTGTATCTGAATGTCAGCATAAGTTGTCACACAAGAAATTAAAAAACAGTTTTATCTCAGCAAGTTCTTTGTTTATCTATGGTTTTATACCATATTGAAGATCAAATTTATCCCCTCTACAAATTTTGTTAGTAGAGCATGTTATGAATCTGACTCTTGTGTTTCAAATTGTTGTAGCTGTGCTTAAAAATGCAATTTTGAAATTATCTTATGAAATACTATATTTATACATATTTTGATTTCATATCTTTGCTCAAAGCCACTCCCTCTACATTTTTTGTTAATGAGTCATGTTATAATTCTCAGATTATGAAACTGTGTGACATATGAGGCATTGTGGTCACTGCTAGTGAGTGACTAGAGTGGCACTGTGGCACACAGTGGCGGGGCTGAATAGCCAGTGACTAGTGACACACAGCCACACTGTTTCCGGCTGTGTGGTGACCAAGTGACGAGTGATGCACATGCTGTGTGGTGACCTGCAGCCAGTGACTAGTGACCAGTGATGCACATAGTGACCAGTGATGCACAGCCACGCTGTTTCCCGCTGGCGGGAAGTGGGGTGGCTGTGTGGTGACCTGTAGCCAGTGACTAGTGACCAGTGACACACAGCCATGCTGTTTCCCGCTGGTGGGAAGTGGGGTGGCTGTGTGGTGACCTGTAGCCAGTGACTAGTGACCAGTGACGCACAGCCACGCTGTTTCCCGCTGGCAGGAAGTGGGGTGGCTGTGTGGTGACCTGTAGTGGGTGACTAGTGACAAGTGACGCACAGCCACACTGTTTCCCGCTGGTGGGAAGTGGGGTGGCTGTGTTGGTAACCTGTGGCACAGGCCTGTGGCCAGTGACTAGTGACCAGTGACGCACAGCCACGCTGTTTCCTGCTGGCGGGAAGTGGGGTGGCTGTGTGGTGACCTGTAGCCAGTGACTAGTGACCAGTGACGCACAGCCACACTGTTTCCCACTGGCGGGAAGTGGGGTGGCTGTGTGGTGACCTGTAGCTGGTGACTAGTGACGAGTGATGCACAGCCACGCTGTTTCCCGCTGGCGGGAAGTGGGGTGGCTGTGTGGTGACCTGTAGCCAGTGACTAGTGACCAGTGATGCACAGCCACGCTGTTTCCCGCTGGCGGGAAGTGGGGTGGCTGTGTGGTGACAGATCCTTAACAGTTATATGGGTCTGAATGACTTGATGAATGAGATCAAGCGAGATCCAGACTTTTTCGCAAAATGGTTAGTTCCATTCATCCTATGACAATCAGCCGTGTTCACGATTATGTAGTCTGGGTCAAATCATCAAAATCATTCGGCCAGCACAGATGATACAGGTCGTCAACAGATTGATCGAGTTGACCGGTGAAAAAAATGATGAGCTACGAGATATATGTAGCTACCCTTGATATCTTTCCTATTTCCGACTGTCACCGCATTATATGCAGCGCTCAAAAATATCTCTGCTGAATTGCCCACAGACGCCAAGATTGCATCGTCTGTATGCATCCAGTTGGTCCCTCGACTTCTCGGACTTTTGCAGAACGTATGTTTCTAATGATTTTATGTGCACATGTTTGATACTGTATATAGCCTACTATAGCTCCAGAGACGCTCGTCGAAATCCTCTCCGTCTTGATTTTCCTTAATTCCCTGAACACCTCTCCAGCGAAGAGATCAAACCGCCACCCATAGCTGTAATCGCTCCCCTGTTATCGTATACTAGACCTGTAGTGCGGAAACGAGTGATAGGTGCCCTTGCAGAGTTTATTCTCATCTCACACCATACACTATTCCAACAGCTGCTCAAATCACATGTATTTCCTTATGCCGCCCCCCCTGCGTTCGTTGAAAAGAAAAGAACAATGGTTCAGCTCATCATGGCTGTGACATGGCATTCTCCATCGCAGATGGGGCCTATCGTTTTCAAGTTGATGCCCAGAAGTCTAGATGCCATAAAGAAGAACGACGATGAGCTCACTGAAGCATGTCTTCAGGTACGCTTCAACATTTTACTTGTTCTAGGCCAGCCAAACTGTCTTTGATGCTAACGACAAGTAGAATTATACAGGTGGTGACGACGAGGATAAGGAAATGGCTGATGTTGACAATGAGGACGACGAAGTTGATAAGTAAGTCCAGGGTTTCTAGGTTTGCGACTATTCTCAGACTCTCCCCATA